>JAGFBZ010002960.1:0-23937 GCA_018398805.1 Hirundichthys speculiger
CAGCAGATCCCAGTGACCCTAGACAGGACGAACGGATGGATGATGGATGGATGGATGATGGACGGATGGACGGAAAAAATATAGGGAGAAATGTTACCAGTAAACACAAGGGTAAGGAAGAAATCCTGAGACAGAGCAGTCTGACTTCTTGAAAGTTTGTTGAATAAACACATGATTAGTACAGAAAATGTATTCTTCAATCGTGAGGTACTTATGTGAAAAAGTTTCATACTTTGGGTTCGGGGTGTCAGGAAATCACTTTACTGTGACTTCCACCTTCATATGAACTTCCCGAGGAAAATGTCTAATTGATGAAAAAGCAGAATGAAACTTTCAGGGAAAACTGCTGCAGTTTCTTCACTCAGATTCTGAATCCAACCCATTCCGAAAAAACCAAAGGCTGGCTGCTGAGTAATATTTAAACAATTATACCAAATATGAATGAATTGAAAATGAAATAAATGACTTCTGGTTTGCTGTGGCTGCTTTTGCCACCCACATCTTCCGTTTAGAGACGTGATGAGTGATTTGGGAAACTGAGAGGGGTTTGCAGGTTTTGAATGTTGAAACGCTCCCTTCTCTTTGATGTAGGACACACAGTTCCCTTTGTAGAACCTTGCTTGTAAGGCATCAAACACTTTCAGTGGGGGAGGCATCACTGCAGGCAAGAAGTTTTGATCTGGGGTCTTCACAGAGCATGCTTTGCCAAAATGTAGCAAGGTGTCCTGAAAAAAAAAAAAAAAAAAAAATGTCAAATGTAGCAGATGTTGCTACAGAGCATCCATATTTTATTCAGGATCAGTGGTTGTTAGCAAAGTGCCGACCATGCCATGTGGGTGATGCACCCCCATACCGTCACAGATGCTGGCTTATGAAATGTGCATGATAACAAGCCAGATGGTCCCCTTTCTTTACCTGAAGGATACAGTCTGCACGATTTCTAAAATGAATTTCCATTTCAATTCAATCTATTAAAGGGAAGATTTCCACACCACTCAGTCCATCTTAAATAACCTTAAGCCCAAAGAAGGTCCTTGGATTTTCCACCGTGTTTGTGAAGGGAAAAAAAAAAAGTTTTCTCATTTACATGACAGGGTGCAAATGTCCTTGTGGATGACGATGAGCTGTGTTACTGACAAGGTTACATGAGTGTTACTGAGGCGCGCAGTGATTTCCACTGCGGGATCACATCTTTTTTAATGTTGTGCCAAGTGAGGGCGAGGATCACAGCCGTTCAACAATTCACCGCATCTTTTTGGGGTCTTTGTGAAAATCCCTGAGATTACAAAAAAGCACTACTCTCATTCTCAGCCAATGAATAGTAACGATCATTCCCAATAACTATTTATTATTGATCACTTAATGTGCAGAAACTTGTTAACTCAGCAGCTTCTCTTGGGGGACCCCTTGTGAACTCAGACCAGATGGGGGCAGCTGTCAAGAAACGTTCATGTTTCAGCACCTGGTGTAAGAGAGAAAAGCGCACCCTCTCCTCCCTATACCTCGTCTCCACTATCCCCACGCCACTTCACTTGGCATAATCCATGTTCACAAACTCACTACAGTAATACCGTGTGCAAACCACTAGGAAATGTGCAAACCGCTTGTGCTTAGTGTAACGATTTCAAAAGGCTTTAACATTGAAAGCAGTTTGAGATTAAAGGTTTACGGTCAATGAGAAAATTGGTTAGTATGACTCAAAGCTGATGGGAGTGAAATTATTCACTGATTTTTCCATATTATGACATCAAAGGTGGCGGCCATATTGGAAAATGTTCAATTTAATCAAGTTTCAAAAGACTAAATTAAAGTGTGATTAAGGCAACTGAAATGAGAAATATCTTCAGTATGAATCAAAATTGGAATGGAAGTAGATTTGTCTAATTTGATTATTGTGACACATGCCAAACCTGCCCGGTAGTCCTAAATTTGAGATTTTTCCTCAAGCCCTATGCACATGAAACTTCCATTAGGGAACAGTCACATCATAAAGTCATGAAATCTGGAGTTGGTTTCAAATTTCCCTTTCAAAGAACTGGTGGCCATACATGTTTGTTAGATTGGTGATGAGGCTCCAGAATTATCATTGGTAAAGGGATGAAATTCAATGGGCTCAGATTTGTCAGCGTCTCCACAAAAACCAACAGGCCATTAAAATTTAGGCTCCACTTTTGCTCTTCCTCTTCTCAAGAACTCTCAGCCAATAATCATCACATCATCATCACTGTGATTTAGGTGCCATTACCGTGTTTTTTCCTGCGTCTCCCAGAACAATCGCAGTTGTTCCCTGCTACATTTTCCATATTGCGGGTGTTATTAGGCCCCTGATGCCTCAACCTGCTTGGCGATCGCAGAATGCTCCACCCGGCCACACTGAGTGAAGCATCCGATATACGATGTGCTGATTGTGAACTATACGCGCGGAGTCGCGTCACTACCACTGCTGCGCTGCGCGTTCTGTGCCGGAGGATGTTTACAACCATTTTACGCTAAAACTGAAAAGCACCACCTCCGAAAATGGTTCTCAGATTACAGGCACACATGTCCCCTTCCTGGTGAAAAGTAGTAACAAGATTGGCATCACATTTATAGATACAGCCGTTTAGTCAGCAATGTTGCTAGTCCCAATTTTGAGACTTTGGCACTTAAAGGGTTAAGTCCTTGTGATTTTCACACTATGAGACTGATCAGAAACTAGGGGTTGCAAACTACACAACCTGACGGTGACTCAGTCACCCAGCAGGTCTCCAAATACTAGCTTTGTGAAAAAACATGAAGAAAAGAGCCGAACCACATGCTAAATACAAGTTATTTGAAAAGGACCAATGAGAAAAAGGGGAAAGCGTTGTTCAAAAGACAAAAAAAAAAAAGAAAAGAGATGGAAGAAGCGATGGATCAGTACATCATGTGGATGGACAGAGAAATGCTGAGTAACACACTTATTTGTAATAAAAATTAGCTACCGCTGCGTACTGCAGTAAGGTGCTTTGTGTTTCTTAAAGTTAAAATCTCCCCATTTGCATATCCAGATATTGAACAGCTAGATTTTTTTTAGAGTTTGGAGATGGCTCTTGAATTATTAACACACAACAATTCAACGTTTTTAGTTGCGTGGAGTCGCATGACGGCTAGAGGTCAGTCAGTCCACTTTGGACGTGACATGTATGAATCAGGAGTCATTATTGCTTATCCATGATTGCTTACAGCTCGAGTCAAAATGGTTCCTTTTTGACATACTTGCATATCAGAACTTATAAATATTTGAAAGTGTAAATCCTATATATGGCATCTTTAATGCACATGGATGCGTTCTTTTGGCGACGTACAGGTCTAACAAAGCTCCTCAGTTCCGTCAAAAAAGAAATATAAGACCAACATAGGACAAATCCTGTGATGCTGTATAAAAATCCATACTACTCATAGCGCTAATTAGTGATTATACATAGAATTTGAAGAGGACATAACAAAAAAACAGAAAAGACACGATTGGCAAGTCCATCATCATGTCATTACTGGTGTTTAAAAAAAAGCAGTGGGTGTTGCTGTGTTATGAGGGTAGAGCTTGTTCTCATGATTGCAAGCGTGCCAAAAGCAAGCACAATTGCAGCCACTGACAGTAATGACAGGGTGGCACGAGCTACACCTACCTCTTATTAAAACTGCACATCCTTTTTTTGTCAAGACCTTAAGGTGACAGAGGCACATGACACACACAGACACAGTTTGAGAACACATTCTCTAGCGGGGAAATGCATCCGCAGCCTTATACGCTTTTTAAATATCAGTGAAATAAAACTCTAAGCAAGTCTAGAGAAGGTTAATACCCCTTATTAATTGTGGATTTAAAAGAAAAAAAATCCCGCAAATGAAATTACAGAGTTGTGATCAATAAACTGAAGTGTGCCATTGTTATGACGTGTCCTGCAGCTGCGAGGCTTAGTGTATTTGTGATGAATATTATAACGTCAACTTATAAAGCCTCAATTTATTGTAGGAAAAAAGATAACTGAAGGTCAGATGTCGTAATATTGTATGAAAACCGAATGTCTTTGCCATTTAGATTCAATTTGCCAAAAAAAAAAAAAACATGAAACAGTTGTGTTAGAACAGCAGAGAGAAGTGGGGAGATCTTCCGATTTTTTACCACAGGACTATGTAAGAATCAACCATCTGTACACGTGTAGAAGTTAGACTGAGGTTTCTATTAAATCCTAGGAAAGTAATGATAATCATACAAATGGCTATTATAATGGAAAGTAGCAGGAATATTGCACGATTCAGACCACAAGGCCGCGTTCATACTGAAACTAGGACAATTACTTCATATGAATGAAATTTATATACCGGGTTAAACAACATTATCTGAAGGATGCTATTCTCAATACGCACAGCAAGGCCATCTCTGAGGTGCAACAGCTGTCACAGAATAAACAATCTGGTTGGATGAAATAGTCTTCCCACATCTAATTTGTCTATTCAGGGCAGGTTCTCACAGCAGCTCTTCATAATAGCTCTATAAACTGGCGCACTGTGGCTGTAATGACACATGGGAATGAATAAATGTGCCTTAAAAATACTGGCAATTTTCAGCCACATTATCTCAATCAATGACTATTATATTTCACATCTCTTGCAGTAAAGTTTCTGGGTGTCAAATAAAGAGTTGGTAACAATGAACAGCTTGCTGCTGCTCTCTGCCTCCGTATGCTGTCAGTCTCAGCTTCATCACCGAGGAACTTCATCAGTTATGGTTTTTTTTTTTCATTTTCACCGCTTGAGTAAATGTGCCTGTGACATGTGGCAGAAGCAGCCTGTGAAAACGGCCATGCAGTCACCGCGACAGAAGAGAAATCTCTGTCAGTGGTGACATTACACCTAACGGAGCTGTGTGTGATTCAGTTTCTCCGCAAATGTCGATCAGTGAGCTAATGTTAGGTGGGCGGGCGGACGAACTCTGCAAATGTTAACAAACCTTTTCTGCCTTTCAGTGAAAGTACAGTCACGCTTTTGAGCTCATTTAAATTGGCTGCAGTTTGCGAGCCAAGCAGGTTCATTCAGCGCTTCTTTCTACGTGCTATTTTCAGTCAGTGATCTAACTGAAGTTAAATGACATGTGTCTTGCCTTTGTAAACATTTGGACCTTTGCATTGATTGGCAGCTGAAGTATGCTGAGACTGAACCCACTCAAAGGCAGTTTCCAAATTATTTTATTACTTTTTTTTGTCAGCTGCTGAAAAAATAATAGGTTTATTGCTGGTGAAATAAATGAACACTGATACAGTCTATTTAAATATAATCACCTGTTTGCGGGGCCTGCATGATAATTTATTTTCAGAAACAGTGAATGTGGGTAGAAAACATCTTTGCTCTTTCTAACTGAATAATGGGGGGTGCATTTGCTCCAGTTCTTGCATTACTCAGGTGGCAACGCAAGAGATTAGAAAATGAAAAATACAACTTTTAATAGGCACATTTATCTTGAGATAATTGAGAACAAATTGTGTCTGCATGTGCCTGTTTTCTCTATATGTTACTGAGAATAACCGGGTCTATTGCAAAATTCATGCCAATAATAAATTCTAAGCATTTAAAGGGATCACATTACCCTTTTCCTTGCTCTCTGACATATATACACTCATATTATGATGAATTATCATTTCAGGTGTCCACAAAAAACTTGGCTTTCAGGATGCTTAGAACACTTTATTCTGTAATGTTTTTTTCTACCATCAGCTCTCAGTGACATCATAGAGGGAGTTATTTCTTTATATGGTCATATTCCTCTAAGAGTGTGCCAAAAAGCATAAATTTATGACTGCGTAGCAAGAATTGAGGGCGTTTTTAATCCTGGTGGATCTGCTGGTGCTTCTAACTGAGCATTCTACTTTTGTTTCCCAGATGACTCCGAAGAAATGTGCCTTTTGTTGTGAGGGGGAAGTGGGCTAACCATGGCTCAGTGGATGCAGCCTTTTTTTTGTTGTTTTTTTGGCACTTTTATTAACAAGACCCAGTGCTTTGTTGGATTTGCACAAAGACTGATATAAAAGTTGATGTTGTCCAACACTAGACAGTTGTGAGTGTTAAACACAGGTAGTGAGTAAATTGCCTGCTTGTAACTGGAATGTGACCATTTCAAGAACAGCTGCTATAGTTGAACTACAGTTTTATGCTCCATCTCATTGTAACAGGAAAAAAAAAAAAAAAAAAAAAAAAAAAAAAAATAGATAATATATATATATATATATATATATATATAATTTAGTATATTTCTATAATTCTATTGACTATCACACAAAGACCACTTTGACTGTTGACAACTACAGAGTCAAAAGTATTTTGTTGACAGCATCTTTACCCTTTTTTGTTTTATTCACCAACATTCCTGCTCCACAGTGCACCATTTTGTCTTTTGGTAATTGTTGTCTGGCTGTTGCTCTGCCTTCGTAACGTGCTTCGTTTCTCTGATTGATTGTATGCCTATTCAATGGTGTCCAGAGTCAATTTCTTCTGCATCTGTTTGCACTGCCACCTGGTCATCAACAGGGGGTAATCAACAAGTCCAGAGGAACCAGACTAATCCATTGTATTGAAGAGGAAGCTAATTAGGATGCCTGGCTAGACTATATTCAGACAATGAGTGACTGAAAAATTACATCATTTGTCAAACAGAGACATTTTCTGAATCTGATTCTTGGACATACTGAAGGGATTTGAGGCCAGTAACAGGAAATCTTGAAAACACAGTATTGGTAACACGCTGATATGTTAGAATCTGTCTCTCTGGCAAAGAACAGTGCAAAACTAATTCAGTGGTACAGAAATGAAAATTAGATGGCTAGCTATAAGTCTAATATGGTCATTTTGAAGTGATGCCGTCTGGACTTGGTTTTGGTTCATGCTTCACCTCTCATCCATGACACTTCCTCAACTTTGATTGGCCAATGGGAAGTTTCCAAACAGTGTCTCCACATATTTCAAAGCTGGATTCTGCCCCAAAATTAAAAAAAATAAGCAGAGCTGTGCCAAGGGATTCAACTGTCCTCCATCGTAGCCAATCTGAACATATATGAAAGTGGAAAATGGAGCATCAAACAAGGGAAAGACCGCTAGCCACTTATTGAGTTGGGAAGACGGTGCATCGAAACATGTCCACATGGTGGACAACAATATCAATTTACAAGGGAAGATGTCAGAGAAGACTTGGCAGTTCACCTGGATCTAATCAATAAAGAGTCCTCCTTTGAAGACCAAGTATACAGAATGTAATGGGCAGAGAAGACAGATGGTTTGAGAGAAGAGTAAAGAGAGCCATCTGTAGTCCTTTCACATAGAAATCTAGCTAAGAAGATGCCCTCGTCATGCTGATATTGTTTGCCTTTCCTCATTAATACTGATCAAACAGTGCAGCATAAATAGCATTAAGGAACCAGTCGAGTGACAACAGACTTGTTGTCCAGGGTGGTGTGTTTCAAACTTGGATTTAGGCAAAACTTACCGATAGAAAAAATTATTCTGCAGCAAAGGTGCAAGAGCCTCTGAGCTGTGCATTGGCTTTATTGACTGCAGCTCTGAGGATTGTGGGTATGCCAGGTGTGGCTGGCATGAAATCTCTTCCAATGCTGCTGGAAATCACCATTTTTATTTTCTAGTGATTTTCCCAGATTCTACAAATTTGAAAACCTTTTCCCCTCTTTTCTTCCAAAGAAAACCCAGTTTAAGGTCATATCTTCAATCTCCATTTAATTTTGTGGCCCAACAAGCAGGATCATAGCAGAAAATTGTTTAAGTAAACTTATGAAAAGGTTGATGGAGGACAGGACTTTTAAAACCAAAGTTTTATGTCTCTGAAACTCTAATCACAATATGTATTTGAAGAAGCCGGAAATGTGAGCAATATTAAGTACCCCCATGACTCATCCAACCATTATCCATACCCGTTTAGTCCTATCTAGCGGATCTGCTGGAGCCTATTCCAGGTCTCTTTGGGTAAAAGGCAGCGGTCCCCCCCGGGACAGATCGCCAGTCCATTGTCTATCAGCTCCAGTCTATCAGGTCCAACCAGTCTGGCCATTCTCCTCTGACCTCTGGCATCAACAAGGCATTTACACCTACAGAACTGCCGCTCACTGGATATTTTCTTTTTCTTGGGACCATCCTCTGTAAACCCCAGAGATGGTTGTGGTGAAAATCCCAGTAGATCAGCAGTTTCTGAAATACTCAGACCAGCCTGTCTGGCACCAACAACAATGCCATATTCAAAGTCACTTAAATCACCTTTCTTCCCCATTCTAATGCTGGTTTGAACTGCAGCAGATCGTCTTGACCATGTCTACATGCCTAAATGCATTGAGTTGCTGCCATGTGATTGGCTGGTTAGAAATTTGCATTAATGAGCAGTTGGACAGGTGCACCTAATAAAGTGGCCGGTGAGTGTACATACATATAAGTTTAAAAAGAGGTTATTGACCATAACTCATAACTACAGCTGTGGTTGGTACTGCAGAGACGTCCTCCATATCAGTTTTTTTATGCTACAGTTGCAAGTCAACCAAAACCTTCTTAAGATTTTCAGATTGTGTTCCCTTTTTTATGTCAGTGTTTATTCATTTTGTTTTGATGGACGCACCATAACATCAAGGTATATCTTGGACTTAATCCCACCTTTTACCTGTGCTGTGCAGCGTACCAAGAAATAGAATGTGTTGTAGTTCGATGCAGTTTTATCTCTTGAAGTAAATCAGTAAAGATCAGTGTCGTTCAAGGTGTCTTCATACATCATCAGCACCAACATTCTGTATCAGACTCAAATGTTGACGTGTTTACGCCTTACTTTGTCCTCCCAGATGGAAGGAAACGGACGTATATGTCGATGCTACATTGTTTGCCTGCGTCAACGGAGAGCGAGGGTTCATCAATGATGAAAAATGCAGCAGACCTCTGTGTCAACACAAGACATGCTTTTCTGAATGCATGGAAAATATTAAAACTGCATAAATAGTCCATATTGAAAGCTATTCGCTCCACAGATTTGCAGACAAAAGGTACAAGGAGGATGGTGATTAAACTGAAGGACACGAGACCCGCGTGAAACCAAATGTGTCACTATCGTTTTGTTGGTGTCGCATCATTCGTTAATTTTCATTCCTGCCGTAATGACGGAATGCGGATCTGCTTCTTGCGTTTTCCAGCAGCCTCGGAAATCTGGTTGGATTGAATTAAACATGGCTATTTCCTTCGCTTCTCTTATTTAAAAAAAAATGATATATAAGATCAGCTGACTTAATATCAAACACTTGAGAGACAGGTTGAAGTGAACACTCAGCACTGTGGCGAAACTTCCGTTCCATTTTGTGAGCCGCGGCTGTGAAGAAGGATGATTGGATCAAATTGGATCAATCAGTATTAGTGATACAAAATTTGGCACTCTGGATCGGTTCTGGTATCAATACTTTCGACCCACCCCCACATTGATTTCACTTTAATCAGTTTTGTTGTTCTCTTGCATTCCAAATATTGATCTCATGATGAGTGATTGGGGCTGATTCAAGATCGTTGTTGGGTATTTTTTTTTTTTTTTTTTAGGAATGATTAATGATTATTACTTTTCCTTTCAAACAAGCAAACAACTTTTGTCAAAAAAAAAAAAAAAACATGACCAGGGAAGAATGGGAAAGCATGGGGCGATTGGGGAAGACAAAGAAAAGGGTGAAAATTTAGATGATGCAGATAAATTTAGCTCAGAGGAGAACTTTAACAGACAGTCAGAAAGAGATGGTTGAGTATCTCAGGGAGGTCCATAAGAAATAAATGATTTATAATCCGACATTTAAAGGGGCTCAAAGGACTTTTGTTGTTGTTAAAAACAACCCCTTCTGGAATTTCCAAAGGAACTGTTTTTTGAGAGGCCACAAGCGTAAATCTTCCTGCTTTGATAATATTTTCTTTGTGTGCTGCAAACAAATGTGTAACGTGGACTGTGTTTAAAAAAATGCAGTGAAACTTAAAGGGTTTGAGTTGTTAGCCACCTGTTAGCCTCCTGTTAGCTTCAGAATCCCTCACTGAGGGTCATGTGACTGTACAAGTAAGAGACTAACTACTCACTCACCCCAACTTAAAGAGACAGAAAGGATTTTTTCTATTTTTTCACGTAAAAATATCAGTTACCACTTGAGGGAATATTTGATTACTTTTAGGAGGTGTTTTGTCGTGTTTCCAAAAAAACCAGCCAAAGTCGTTTTGGATTTCTGTCACAGTCGACTGCTTTCCGTGTCACTCGTGAACATGAAAGTAGCTAACGGAGCTAGCGCTGACATTACGGTAAAGGCATCTGGAAACCAAAGAAGAAACCAAAGAAAGTGATGGCAGAATTAAAAAACAAGAGGAAGACCGAGCGAGAGAATGAGCAAAAGCAAACTTTGGATGATGTTGCTGTATAGAGCGTTGATTCTCTCCTGCTCTCAGTCAAAGCTTGATAAAAAAGCAGAAATTTGCTGAGACCCTTTCTGTTTGTATGATTTGATAATAACTCCAATCACCTCATTTGTAGATTGTCCTCGCAGTAAGTTCTTCTGCTTTAAACAAAAATTCAGCTAAATGGGTGTAACTGTTTTGTTGAAGGCGCCTTTTCAGTCAAGTGAAAAAAAGACAGAACAATGTTGTTTTTTGTGTGTAAACTAGTTTCTCTTGATTGGCGTTGTATGAGGCCAGGGTGCCAGATGTGGTGAGAAAATCAAGCCTCAATCAAGTACTTGGCTCTGAAAATAAGTAAGCAGGTTGGCACACCTCCACCAGTATGTGAGAGAATAACGCAGGTAAAGGAAATGGTTGGATTAATGGATGGATTCGGACAAACTCATATTTTAATCCTCTTTATGATATTTTTCCTCCTTTTCTTTTCTTTGCTTTTATTCTCTCAGATCTCTTCAGAGCTATAAAAGAATGATCAATGACTCATTTTCTCCTAAAGATAGAAAGATAATGTTTTGAAACCAAAAATCAGTAATAGTCCTTTTCGTCTGCTGTGCTACTAATAGACTTCCACGTGTTAATAAACTTTGAAATGCTACTCCATCTGATGCTGAAATTCAGGGTCTTTTTTTAGACATTCTGCATATACGCAGTGTTCACGTGGCAATAAATAGAATATAAGAGATATCAACCATCATCGAATCAATTTATTCTGACAATCTGCACTCGTCGCAGCATCATTTCCTGGTACATTGAAGAGTGAAACAAAATGGCCATTGATTGAATGCAGAGTAAATGACTGATTGTCTCATAATGAATGCTGAGTCCGCCGCTTCCCTGAATGCAGCTCCGCTATGAATCAAATGTGCAAATGTATTGAAAATGTTTGTGTTATTTATCGCAAACAACCCCACTGCATTAAATTACCTTTAAATACTGCATTCGACTCCCAACTGCAGGATCATCTGAGAAGTTGTCTTTTAAATCTGCATAACGAAGGGCGGGCGACTTCAGAGGAAATAAAATAGACATCATTGGCAGTTTTTGGGACGAGGCGTTTTATCTACAACCACGTCATGGGTCACTTCCATCTCATCCATCCATTAACTAACTTCCTCCTACCTGAGCTGGGGTCACGGAGGCAGCAGCCTGAACAGAGAGGCTCAGACCTCCTGTCTCCCCAGACAACTTCTCCAGCTCTTTCGAAGGAATACCGAGGTTTTCCCAAGACGGCCGAGAGACGAAACCTCTCCAGCGCGTCCTGAGTCTTCCCTGGTTGGACATGTCTGAGACACCTCCCCAGGCAGGTATCCAGGAGGCGTCCTAACCAGACGCCCTGATGCTCAGCTGGCTCCTCTCCACGTGGAGGAGCAGCGACTCTACTCAGAGATTCTCCCGAATGGTGGAGAATCAGATTTTGTGGAAGCAGCTTTCAGTATTTGAGCATCTACATTAGCCATTTCAGAACCTTCATTTTCTGCTTCTCAACATGACACTCAAAACTGTTCCTCCTGGGACGCTGAGCGGCTCAGCAACAATCTGTAAGCTCAACTGAAAGGATGGATTTTCTATTTTTTTTTTTTGCACTTTTGAGGAAAAATAAAAATAAAGATTGTGGCTGAGGTTGTGACTCTCATTGTTTTTCAGCTCAGTTTCAGGAAATAACCACATTCACACCTTTGTTCTAAAACATGTTTCTCAGAATAACAGCAGGTGTAAATTTGAGTGTTTGCGGGGTCTTACTGTACTTCTGAGGACTCTTTTCTTGACTATGAGCACAAATCCTGAAAATTAACAAAGCTCAGCCTGAAAAGCATCTTGTTAATGAACCTCTGTCAGTTATCGAGGAAGCTTTTTTCTTTCCATCTGTTTCTGTTGGTGTTTTTAGTTCATATATCAGTTTTTTTTCTTTTGTGTTTGTTTCAGAGGAAGGTGAAGAAGAAATTAATTGAATTCATTTTTATACTGTTAAAAAAAAAAACTTCCTGTGAAACTGCCTGTGCTTGGTAAACAGAAGGTCTTAATTTCATTTTGCTGTAGTTGTTAATGTTCTCTAGTTGGGAAGCCTCACGCCTACGCTGTTCCTGCCGTCAATCATCTGACATTTTCAGGTACTGCTGGAGTCTGACTGAAAATAATTCCTCAAAAATGTCACCTTTTTCTCGGCATCAAATATGCATCCTTCTATTTGACACACTGGGATACAGTCAAAATGTCTCGACACTGTACGAGAGGAAGAGTAAACAGCTCAGCCTCGACGGCTTTCAATAGACTTTGTTCATTCACATCACATTTAAGGAAGAAAATTAAAACCCCATTAAATCAGTTCTTTGTTTCTTTATCTATCCTTAAACAAACCCAACTTCGCCCTGACATTTTTTTAACCACTGAAGGATTTCACTGTTTTTAAAAAATACAATATCTAAACTTCTTTTCATTTTTTCGGGGTCTTTACAGGCACAGAAATATATGCAAACAGAAGCAGGAGGATGTGTTTGCTGCACGTGGGCGACGTATATGATAGGAATTATTTACATGCAGTATTTGGGTGAATGGTTGTGTCAAACAAGCTCACTCATATACACGCAGACAGAATTTATGCCTCCCACTGCAATTCCCTCAAACAAACCGACTCTCCATCCCTAACAATGCTTTCCCTCAGTCGACTCAAAAGGTTGATGACACCGCGGCTGACTCAGCAGACGGCGAGAAATCTTCATTGTGCTAATTACATCCTCTGCTGTCTGTTAAAGACTTTTATCTCCCCCCCGCATCTCGGTGCCCATCTAATCGGGTCTTATCTGCAGGCCTCATCTCAAGGTGATTGCTGAGATAGTCTTTGCCATTGAGTTAAAGGGAACATGGTTTTCTGAGTGAGCAGAAATGGTGTCTCATTTCCCCTCAGTCAAACTTGTCTAAAGTCAGACGTTTGTGTTTGTGCACATGAGTCTCTGTGAACATGCGCCGGATGGAAAATCTCTGAAATGGTGGGAATAATAAAAAAAAAAAAAATCCCTTTGTCACTGCAGGCCTTCTTGCAAGCAAATCAGAGACACAATAAAGCTGAATAAAAGCACAGTTGGCTTGTTCAAACCCCAGACAAATGTGGGTTGTTTTGTAGTTTAAACATGTTTTTATTCAGTCGCCCCCACCAGCTGTGTTGGGGCTGGTTTCATAGCGTTCAGACATTTTTTTTTTTGTTCACATTTGGTTTGTTGCATTAGGAGCACTTCAGGGACTCAAACGCCTGTTTTCTGCTCAAGCACGCATTTCACTGAAAGCAAAAAAAAAAGGGTCCGTATGACTTGGATGAGACAGTTTGACTGCGTGTTGACACTGGGATGAGCATCCAATTCAGACAGACGGACACATGAGACGAGATGAAAAGGGAGGGTCATGTTTGTGTGCAGGGGAACGATGCCTGCAGCTTTACTGTTGGCCAACAGTCTGGCAGGAACAGCGCATCCAAATTCTGCCTGCAGCCAACACAGCTCCAGGTAGCGAGTTTAGAATAATTAAAGGACTGCAGACGAGTTCTGCAAAGTTGCTGATTTTAATCCACAGTGAGATCTGTGTTCGGCTTGACTAAAGTCAAAGCTGTATGTTTTTCTGCAAAGAGACTAACTTGATAATGTTTATTTTTGAATCCACATAACTCCTTTAGTCATGTGAAAAAGACAGCGTAACCCCCCCACTTCTGACATTTTTAATGTATCAACACACATGTTCATATAACCTCAGATGAATGACAAGTCATGCCACATGATACTGACATTTATTTAACAAAGTAAAGTTTAGTAAAATTTAGAGCACGAGTAACGACCAGGTTCAGTTAATCAGATGCATCCGGTCAACATCATCAGCTGATGTGAGAACGGCGATAAAAGCAGCCGTTTTGTCAGTTTTCTGGTCTGGATCATTCAGATGCTTGCTTACACAATGCCAAGGAGGAAAGACATCAGCAGCGTTCTTAGAGAAACAGTCATCGCCGCTCATTGATCTGGGAAGCGTTATAAGGACAAGTTCATCAGCCCAAACAATGCTCAGAGGAACTGAAAAAAAAAAAAAAAAAAAAAGAAATGCAGGAGCCACGTGCCAGTTCAGCTGAGGACAGCAACGTTGCATCTGAACAAATCACTTCTGGACTTCAGACTTCAAGGTGGGGATATTTTGTGATAAAATTGCAGAAGTCCTGCACACTAATTGTCAAAGACAGTAGCATCAGGGTGATGTTTTCGGCTTATTTTTCAGCCACATGACCTGGACACCTTGCAGTCACTGAAGTCGACACTGTTGTCTTCTGTGTAGCGAAGCGTTCAATCGGTCTGATAGCTTATTTGAAACTGTGTGAGGTCAAGGTCGAATTTACTTATATAGCACATTTAAAACAACCGAGGCTGACTGTTGTCAGGTCACTATGACCTGTTTCTCAGTATCTAAGGTAGAATATCTAATCCATGCTGGATATTGTTCAGGCGTCATGGTATGATTTTCTGAGGCTGGCTGAGAGGAAAATCAGCTCAAGGCTCAAATGTTTTGATAACAAAATGGTTAAAATGACTGTGTTTCTATGATTTATTGTCTTGTGCTGGCGACGGTTGTCCTGTACGCACCTGTGAGTTACAATGACCATCTCTGCCTGTATACAAATGGTGATTGAATCCACTTGCACCCTCTGTCCGATTGTCCGGTCAAGTGCTTTAAGTGTTGTACAATTGCCTCACTAGAACTCACTAATTATTGGTAAACTATTATACAACGATTTAAAATATTTCACAACACTGACTTTACAGGATAAAAAAGAAAAAGAACAGCATGTAAATAATGAACATAACGACAAAAGGAGAAAAGACTCACAAAACATAGTTTCTGTAGTTCTATATTTTTGTACTTACGCTGTTCCCGAGTTGGAGGCAGCTACTGAAAAAGATCACTAGCCTTTATTCCTGCGTCTGGATCAAAGACCATCTGACTGGATGACCGAGGTTGTCTGACAGGAGACTGAAGATGAAGAAGCTCAGATCAATGAGAAGGTGCCAACCCTTGTAAAACCCTAAAAACAAGCAATGAAATCTTAAAATCTTTCCTGAAGCAAACAGGAAGCCAGAGGAGTGAAAACAGAACGGAGGAATATGCTTTACTCAGCTACAATAACCACGATAATCCAATCATGTGGTCATCAAAAGCTTGATTTGAGCTTTCAGAATCATTTTTAGATAGATAAGGCTTCCTTCAGGCCAAATTTTATAATTAATGGATGAGAAACTATCACAAAGGGCCAATAATGGCAGCGCAGTCTTACACCAAACATTTCTGTCTTATTGTCATTGAGAGAAAACATATTTAAATGAGTTCTTCAGTTGACTTCCACCCACAAATCATCACCTGCTGAGATCTGAATAAACCTGAAGTGGATTTATTAAACATGTTCTGACATTAGCATCAAATGCACCCCTGGGTCTGCACATGCAACAGCCCAAACACAAACACACAAATGTCACATTTTGAAACGCTCATCATTTCTTCTCTCCCTCCTTTTCTGATTTACTCTAATGCCATATATATTCCCATGACAATATTTGCTCTGGTTGAGAGGATGTTCTGACAAATTCAAAGATGCAGGTTGT
Organism: Hirundichthys speculiger; assembly: GCA_018398805.1. Taxonomy (NCBI): domain Eukaryota; kingdom Metazoa; phylum Chordata; class Actinopteri; order Beloniformes; family Exocoetidae; genus Hirundichthys; species Hirundichthys speculiger. Next base: position 16,095 of record JAGFBZ010002960.1, read on the forward strand.
GTAGGAAGACAGACGTGCATGTGTTCTTTGCCATGAAAGCTCGTGTTTTGGGAGCAGATAACAGATCAAAGGTAACTTCACAACTTTTTTTTTTTATATAGCAACACACTCGCTAACAAGCTTAAAATATCTTGTCATCATGTGCCACGAACAGAGACAGTCATTAGCGTTGTTGCTACAGTAACTGCTACTTATCTCCTAATTTGTTTTTCATCATTAGCGATGAGAACAACTGATAACGTTTTAGAAACGGTAAGAAACGCATGCAATAAGGAAAAAAGATGGCCGATCCCAAGACTTTCTGCATTCTCTCTGATGCACATGAAAGGTTAGTCGGCTTAAAGCCGGTGCGACGCTCACATGTCACGCACGGCTTCGGGCGGACGTGCACGCAGCTGCAGCGGCTCTCTGCAGCTGCAGCGGCTCTCTGCCGCTGCAGCGGCTCTCTGCAGCGGCTGTGGTTGTAGTGAAGGCTGAGCGTGCGGTCGATGTTCTGACCGAGGCTGCAGCCGCGGTTGAGTCAGTGATGCTCGCTCCACAGCCGCGCTAATGCAACTTCACTCATCAACGCTTAAAACAAAGGAGTTGAACTCTGGATTTGAACTACATGTGGTTCAGATATGAAAGCCGTGTTAATTGTGTCAATACAACCCCCCCCCACCAGCCCCCCCGAGGCTCCTTCCTCTAAGTAACCTCATCTTCCCCGGCCTTAAAACCCATGAAAACCCATCCATTTCTGTCTCATTAATTGCTTGCACACATCGTATTTTACACGCTCCTGCCGAACGTCTGCTCCCATCACTGATGTGTTTGTGCAAAAACCAAAATATCCCATCATGCACCGCTATTAATGGGTATTTTATAATGGCGGCTAACAACATCTGATCTGGTTAGTCAGCAAACTGCGCGGCGTGATGAACTGGAACACCGCGAGCTGCTACGTGACAGTAATTCCGGCTCCGACTTCGAAGGTAAATGATATGCACGAGGAAAAACTCATAAAAGCCACAGCTGCCGCCACAGTCGCAGGAATATCTGCTCCTAATACAATCGCTACATCTTCCACAGTTTCTACCTGTCTGGTTCAGCCACGGCAGCAGCAAATTTCATCCTATAAACACGTTCTATAATCCACTTCCATTTGCTGCAATGATACGGACTGCAATGACTGCGTTTATACTAATGCTGCACTCAGCCTCGCTCACCGCCATTAAAGAGGCTGAAACAGGCGTGTTGGATCACCTCAACTTTACGTTCCTGCACTTTGTTCTCCAGGGAGAATTCAACTGGAAAACAGCACACAGATGAGACAAGGTTAGGGCACAAACAGACAGTTTATTTAAGACTTAATGAGGAGAGAAATATATATATATATATATATATATATATATATATATATATATATATATATATATATATAAATATATATATATATATATATATATATATAAAAAGAGTCTAATGTCTAAAAAAAGCCCCATCTGTCCAAATCTTTACCTCAGAGTCTCATCCAAGGGCCAGCAGTTTAACTAAAGTACAATCCTACAGGGAAAAGGGAGGAGGAGATGGGAAACACACAAGCACACTTGCCTTGTGACAAGAGCAAATTATGAAAACATCTTCGGTAAGTAAGTGTTGAAGCGTCAGCGCCCGACCGACATCCCTCTCCTGCAGGTGCTGAGTCCATGTGAGGGCTGTTCGCTGGCGGCATGGCCACCAAGTGCTAGCTGATGAGGCCCTCTCCCAGGCCTGGCTCCAGGCCGGGGGCCCCCGGTGACCTATCTCCAGGCAAGGGAATCATTTTTTTCCTATTCATAAGGCTAACCGCTGAATTGCTCTTATTCAGTCCCATCTTCCAGGACTAATTTATTTCGGGAGACCCCTTCTGAGGAAGTCGCCACCAACAGGATGGGCCCTTGTGTTATTTGGGCTCAGTAACTCCTCTGACACGATAAGGTGATATTTCAAGGAGGCGAGCAATTTTCCTCTGCATCCTCTGAGAGGAACTGAAGAAGGTAGATGTGGAGAGTTTGTGGGCGATGTGGAGTTTGCTTCACACCAGCCAAGATTTACTGCTCTAATGAAGTGATCGTCCAAAGCTGTGACACCGATTTCAAAAGCTGCACACCTCACAGAGGACAGGGGCGGAGTTAAGCAAGTGCCTGACTCCACCCCCTAAAACCGACTTCTGTGACCAGAGCAGTAAGAACGGGGAGCTGTGGTACTCCATCTCTGTGGTAATAGACATGTCATTAAGACCGGAGGAATCTTTAAGAAACTTTTTCAACTTCAAACAAGGGTATATTATACCTCCTTTATGTTTATATCCATCCAGAAATGATGTCATAGCCAAAATATCAGCTCTTATTATGCATTATCTTAAATTCATATAATTCATGCAACATGACTTGGCTGCCTGAAGTTGCTTTTGTTTCTTTTTGGCTTTGATTTTCTCAGAAGATTATCCTCTCTAGTGCATACATACAGATGCACACTCAGAAAAACAGCACACACACACACACGAGCGCAGACAATGCACAGGCAGCTGTGTCAGTCAGCTGGGGGCGAAACATTAACTTGCAACGATTCAAATGCGGTTTAGCATCTTTGCCAACAACATGTCACTTGAACAAAACAGCAAAACAGTTCTGAGAGGAAAGGACTTGAGACTTTATCCCCTCTAAGGAAGAAAAAACAAAAAAAAACATTTTGGGCATTTTGACAGAATTATCTTGTATCATCTCTCTGAGTGGTAAATATGGAACTATGGAGAAGGGAATTTAAATATCTGATTATCATAACATAATTATAACAAATTCAATGTGGAGAAGTGTAATTTGTCTGATAGCATTTATAGATCCGAATCAGAACATGAACGGTTCGTATCAGAGTTGCAGAATGAGTTGTTAATCCTATGGTTTTTTTTTTTTTTTAGTGCTAAAAATATTAAAATCATCTGATAGTTCCAGGTCTTAATATCAGATAAATACGACCTCAGATGGAAACATGTGACTTTTTCACCACACCATCATCATCGTTATTATTATTATTATTATTATTATTATTATTATTATTATTATTATTATTATTATTATTATTTAATAAAAACAAAATCAAATCAACAACTTTATCAATTTGTCACATAGTTGTGGGAGAATTTTGTCCCATTTTTTTTTTTTAAAACATTGCTTTGGTTCATTGAGAGTTCGGGACAAATGCTTCTGCTCAAGTTGAGGTCTGGACTCTGACTAGACCAGGGGTGGCTGAGGTCGGTCCTCGAGGGCCGGCGTCCTGCAGGTTTTGCATGTTTCCCTGCTTTAACACACCTGATCCTAATTAATGGCCGTCATCAACCTGTCATCAAGGTCAGCACATGTCTGTTAATGACACAGTCACTGGTATCAGCGTATGTAGAAGGAGGAAAGCATCTAAAACCTGCAGGACACCGGCCCTTGGGGACCGATTTTGGACACCCCTGGACTAGACTGTTACAAACCTTGACTCTTTAATTTTTCAGCCATTATGCAATAGATTTACTGGTGTGTTTCTATTAGGAAATTTTTTAATTTGATGTATATAGTTTACCAATAACTAGTGAGTTCTAGTGAGGCAATTGTACGACACTGAACAAAGCACTTGACCGGACAATCGGACAGAGGGTGCAAGTGGATTTAATCTCCATTTGTATACAAGCAGATATGGTCAGGTACTCACATACAGGCATACGAGACAACCGTTGTCAGCACAAGACAATGAATCATTTTAACCACTTTGTTATCAGAACATTTGAGCCTTGAGCTAAATTCCTCTCAGCCAGCCTCAGAAAATCATGCCATGGCGCCTGAACAATATCCCACATGGATTAGATATTCTACATTAGATACTGAGAAACAGGTCATAGTGACCTGATGCAATTTTTAAAAACAGCTTCAAATCACTGCCTGGACATCGGAGGAAGTGGCTTTGGGTCGGCAGACTGGGGTGGTGGTGCCACTTTCAAAAACAAGAGAACAAGGTGTGTTCCAACTACAGGGGAGTTACGCTCCTCAGCATCTCAGGAGAGGTCTACGCAGGGCTGCTGGGAAAGAGACACAATCTGTCCTGGCCTTGGAGAACTGGACCAAGCTCGGTCTGCCTTGCTGGTTATCGAGACGGTATCAATCCAGGTGGAAGTTGGGCTTCGGACAGAATATCTAGGCGCATCAAAGGAGCGGTGGCAGTCTGGTTTGGTGGCATAGCAATTTTGTCTTTGTTGTGATTGGATCTCGTTAGCATCATTGAGCGATCATCTTCAGCTCTCGCTGGAGTGCTTCACAGCTGATTATGAAGCAGCGGGGATGAGAATCAGCATCTCCAAACCTGAGAGCATGGTTCTCAGTCAGAAAAAGGTGGGATGCTGCCTCAAGTGGAGGATTTAAAAGTCTTCAAGTCTTGTTCGTGGGTGAGGGAAGAACAGAGTGATTGTTACGCCCCGGCTCATGGGGAAAAAAAAGAGATGCATCATTAACCAGATGTAATTGGTAAAAAGAAAATTAAAGTTGTTTAATAAACGTGGTGGTTCAACCAATCAGAGAAAATGAAAGATACAATAGGTTCAACAACAGCCTCTCAAAATGAATTTGGATACAGTGAACCCTAACAGTTTACATTCTCAGTATATCGTGGAGGTCGAAAATCGAAAACAATTCAAACGAAGCTCGTGTGGCTGAAGAAAAACACTATCAAGAATCAAGAACGAGTCTCAGGAAGCAACAAGAGGAACAACACGGGATGCCCCATGAACGAAAATGTCTTCCCCTAAGGAGGCGGGACGACAGCCTCTGACGTGAAAACGAACCAACCCCCCAGCGAGGGACCGCGCAACACAATTCACATACACAATCACACAGATACACCCGGCAGCTGGAGGAGCTCCTGACCGTGGGGCTGCGTCGGCCTACGATCCACAGACGGATCGGTTCAGCGTCTGCAGCGGTGCCGTTGTGGTGAAGAGACAGTTGAGCCACAGGTCAAGACTGCCTCTCCCACGCTGATGGAGGAAGCAGGAAGAGCTGTCAGCAGTGAATCATGACGGCCTTTATTGTTTCTGCTTCATGTGACATGAAAATGGTTTGATTTGTTGATTGTTTTACTGCTTCTGTTTCTACAATAAACTGCTACGAAAACCTGTCATGAGTTCGATCATGAGTCCAATTGCTTTGGTTTAACTGGTTCATGTATGTGAACTTAGCTTTAATAAAAAAACCTCCAAAAGCAGAAACAAGCCCCTCCCATACAGGGTTCAGAAAAGTGAAAATTTATGATGCTATATATGCAAATCTTTTTTATAATGAACACTGTAATTAAATCAGCCTCACAGATCTGATCCAGGTCCCCACGAACTGCTGCTGAAAGTTGCTTCGCCAGATCTATTTTAGTATCGAACATCGCTTAAAATGTGTTACAAGACACCACCATTCAGAGTATATCTGCCATCCTTCGCGAGGCTTAATTCTTTCATCAATTTATAAGCAAAAAAAGAACAGTAATTCGCATAATTTATAGCCACAGAGGATAAGGCAGTAAAATTGCTACCATTAAATAGGGTTTTCAGAGATGAAATTAGTTTTCATGCAATTATAAGTCTCCGCTAATTCTTGACACACTGGCACTGGGCATGAAGAGGGGGAGGTGCCACGCAGGAACGCAGGGGTACATTCGCGCACACGCCCACGTGCGCACACCTCCCCCGATCGCACACACACACACACACATACACACACACACGAGAACACCCTTCCGCAGGCATGATTGAGCATCGTTAGTCTTGTTAGTACCTTGTCCTCACAGGAGAATGTAGTTAATTAAAAGTGCATGTGATGTTTATTAAGTTTGCTAGCAAGACATCCGCCCACACTTCCTCAAATTTTTTTTCTTAACTTCATTAGCCAGAGCCGACACTCACAGCTCCACTGTGAGATCAGCGTTCTCGCCGTCCCTGAATCTGCATGAAAACTCCTTCCAGAGGGATGGTTGTGATGCTCAGGAAAATGATGATATTCTCAGTCTCTTTCTTAAAACTTGCACACGTTCTTCTGGACGCGGGGTGCACGCACGCGCACACGTGAAGGTCCTTTGATTGAGGATGCCGAAGGTGGCTGCCCACACGGCAATTAGAGGTGCTAAGAGAGAGAGAGAGAGAGAGAGAGAGAGAGAGCGTGTGAATGTAATGTAATTGTGGGTTCTGTGAAGGTGCTTTTAATAGAGGTGCAGAGACAGATGGCATGCATTCATTACAGCATGAGAGCTTAACACATCTGATCGCGCCTCTTCTTTTCTTGCCCGTCCCTCTAAATCACATGTGTGAAACATAAGGCCCGCGGGCCACATCTTGTTTTTAACAAGAAAAACAAAGAATCGCTTCCACTTCTGAACCCAAGTTAGTGGATTCTCTGAGTGATGTTTACAGAGTCCGTTACCATAGGAACAGACTCTGTAAACATCACCTGTGCGAGAGTATGTTTACAAGCACTAACCCTGAGTTTAATATAATAATGAGTTAAATCTTTGAAACTTTAATACATAATAAATACGGAAACAGTTATTTAACAATATAATAAGGCACAGTTTAATTTATTTTGATTTCATTTTGTTACATTCATGCTCTCAATCTGGCCCTTCAACGGCAACCATGATGCTGATGTGGCCCTCAGTGAACATGAGTCTGACACCCCTGCTCTAAATCAAACTTTCACCATCCATTTTATTTCTTTTATTACAGCGCGTTGACACAGAGGCTCAGCGTTCGGCTGCAACACGAGACCCACAATGGCTCTGCGGGCCGCGTATCATTTTCTTCTTTACTGTAAGGAAGCGCATTGATCAGATATCCTTGCACGGTGCACCGGTCCATGGTAAAACACTCGAGCCCTACTGCAGCACAGGAGTGGGTTTCATTTTTAAACGTATTCACTGCATCCGAGAGGGATATCATTTGCAAAAGGGAGGCGAGGTGGAAGCTCTTATGCAGTCCAGGGCTATAATACCTCACTCAAGGAGCTGAAATATTAAAACTGCCCTCCTGTCTCCAAAACTCCTCGAGTATATGAGATTCTGTCCTTCCCCACCAGCCCACCCACTCCCGTGCTCCAGTTTCTTTTTTAGAAGAGATTGAAAAGTCTCTTAGAGTCTTCTGTCTCATTTCAACGCCTGTCAGAGATCTCTGTGGTGGAGAGAAAAAAAAAAAAGAGGGAGAAAATTGCTAAGGGGGGGGGGGGGGGTAGATCAAACACTTTATAATGTAGTCCAAAGAAGCTGGGAACTCCAAACGCTATTACTTGCAATGATACGCTGCCAAATCACCATCAGAACCTCCCTGTCAGCTTTTAAGAAGATCGGCTTCATTTTTTATCTTTTTTTTTTCTTTTTTAGACAAAAGAAGGTTTTGACAGTAAAGGGGTGTGGTTAAAGAAAAGGGGACTGCTTAGAAATTTAAAAAAATAAAGAGAGAGAGAGGCAGAAGGGGAGGAGGAAGAGGCTCTTCCATTCGAGATAAGATGAGAAGATGAGAGGTAATTGCCTCTATTATGGAAGCGAGGGGAAAAATGAGGAGAGAAGAGTGGAGGAAAGAGGACGAGGTGTGTGTGTGTGTGTGTGTGTGTGTGGGGGGGGGGTTATTAAAGCCACATGATGCAGCTCTAAAAGGTCACCTGTAATATCTCTGCACTTATGCTCGTCCGTTATGGAAACACACACTCGGACCGAAAAGATTTCACCTTAATGGCCGTGCGAGCGTTATAATAGGGGGCGTTCTATTTTTTTACCATCCCTCCGTCTGTGTTTGTCAAACGCGAGGCTTGTCAAT
>JAGFBZ010002961.1:0-22684 GCA_018398805.1 Hirundichthys speculiger
GCTGAGCGTTCTCCCTCTTCCGTCACTGTCCCCTGCAGCTTCAGCTGTTCAAGAGAAACGCAGCTCATAAAAAGACTTCTACCTCGGCAGCCTTTAAAAGAGGAACCGTGCGAAGAAAACAGAAATTACACGTTTTAGATCACGTACAGACACATGATCCGAAGACAAATGTTGCTTCAGACTAGTTGCTTAAACTTATTTTTTTCAGAAGTTGCTCGTTCTTGAGGCCTTCACATTTATTCCAAAGTGAGTATAAATGATCATTCACAGAAACTGAATCAAAGTGATGATTTTATGGGAATCACTGGTTTGTCAGTCGCACAAATTGGATAATTGTGACTTTTATACTGAACAGCATCGGTCTGTAATTGAAGAGATAATTCTGTTCTTTGACTGGAAATAAACTTGGTTCCTAAAGTGAGCTGGAGCTTTATGAGCCGGAGTTTTATCAGAGTTTTATCAGGCTTCTGTCCTGTAGAAGCAGATGTCAGTTAGTGTTGACGATGCCGACACCACACTGTAAAAAAAGGGCGTCTTCAAACAAGATAAAAACACTACAACTAAGGAAAAAGGTTCTCAAAACAAGTGAAACAAATCTGTCCATGCAGCAAGATAATTTCACCTGGTAAGATTTCTTAAATTAAGATTGTAGGAACACTTGTTTCTAGATTTAAGAAAGGTATCATTTGTTATTGAATCTTAAAACAAGATTTATTTTGATAAGGAGATGAGGAGGAGGGAAAAAAAACGTAATAAATCTTATTTTAGGTGTTAATTGTCTCATTTTAGGATTCCCTGCCTGTTTGAGACAAAAAAAGTAGAGTTTTACTTGATATAAGATTATACTGGGACTTAAAATAAGAAAGCAATTATTAAAAGGAAAAAGTATCTAACGCTTCTAAATGTAAGTGTTTTTTTTTGGTAAGAACCAAATAATTTAAAGTGCATCTCTGCCTCTAACATTAACACTAACATTAGTTTTATACCTTTTATTTTCATGAAGTGTATAGTTATAGATTGCTTCACTTATGACGTCTACATATTCTTCTTGTATATATACATTTATTACCTCCGCCAAGGAGGTTATGTTTTTCCTGGTGTTTATCTGTCTGTTGTGTTCAAGATAACTCAAAAAGTTATGGATGGATTTTGATGGAATTTTCAGGACTTGTCAGAAATGTGAAAAGGAAGAACTGATTTCTTTTTGTTTGTGATCCGGAAGAAATCCTGGATTCTGGATCACTTTCAAATTTTCGATAACATTGCGGTCAATGGGGCCGAAAATTTTGTTTCTTAATATCTCCGTTAATTATTGCCCAAAACTCATGAAATTTGACTCAGGGATTGATAATGGGCACATCTATAAAATTTCAAAGGCTGATCTACAGTCATGGAAAAAAATGATTAGACCACCCTTGTTTTCTTCAGTTTCTTGTTCATTTTAATGCCTGGTACAACTAAAGGTACATTTGTTTGGACAAACATAACGATAACCACAAAGATTGCTCATAAGAGTTTTATTTAAGAGCTGATATCTTACCATTTTCCATGGTTTCTTGATTATAACCTAAATCACTTAAGTTTTTACATCAATAGCTATGGTGTTGTACTGCCAAAAACACTGCTTTTATGCATTCAGTGTTTTATTTTCTGTCTGTTTTAGTCACATGATGACGTTTAGTGGTACCAGGTATTAAAATGAACAAGAAAGTGAAGAAAAAATGGTGGTCTAATAATTTTTTCCATGACTGTAGATCTGATCTAGAATGTGGATTTTATCGCAATCTGTAAATCGCTATACGGGGGAATTCTTGCGCTTGGCGGAGGTCTGCGCTCTCCGAGGGCTTTTCTAGTTGTCTTTCCTGTCATCACAGACCTCCAACCAGTGGAGGCAGATGGCCGTCCTCTCTGAGTCTGGTTCTGCTGGAGGTATTTTAGCCCTGTTAATTTAATTTTTTTTCTTCTCGTCTTTGCTCAGAACAGGAAATTGGAGCAAAGTGGAGATTCAATGCAATCTGCTGAAATAAGCAACAGTTTCCCTGAAAAGAACCTCCAGATGAAGGCATATGTTTCCCAAAACTATTAAAATTATTCAGCTGCAACAGCGTCTTCACAGAAGTTACTAATGGAGTCAAGCTGGAAGTTTGGTGAAGAAAGACATTTTCAGTCTATTAAACAGGCTTCAAAACTGAAGAAACAGGTGAATAAATGGACCAATGAAGTAAAGAAGACAGTAAACCTTTTATTCTCCACCTTTACCATGATTACTTATTTACTCTTCAATCAGTTTACAATTTTATACCAAATCCAGTTGACCCAAAGCCCACAAATGTAACCTAAATGTCCATTTATTGCAGTATTGTTATTTTACAAGTTCTGTTCAGTAAATAAGCCAAGATCAATGATCATTATTTCTGTCACTGTTTTGCTTGGTGAAACATTGAAAAAGGATAAAACAAATTAAAATTAGACCAATGATTATCAATGTGTCGTGGAGGAAAGAGACCCAGACGGTTGTGTTTGCATCCAGATGAACTTGTGAGGAACTGAGAGCTGCTGTAACTGTGAAGCCACAGAATGACACAGCAGGCTGAGACATTGATCATGTTGTCACCTGGGAGAAACTTTACAGGTGAACGTATCTGCTACCTGAAAGCAGGTCCTTTTACTAAATGTTTGTGCAACAATCACGAGCACTGCACTCCCAACACACAATACACCAAATATTTTCATTAAATCTTTTGTATTTGAATATTTTGAATATTTTGTATGACAAATGAGAATGAACGTTCCGGCGTTCATTAGTCTGATTAACAGTGACACAGCAAAGACAAACCTGCAGCAACAGTCACTTCTGCTTCTCGCTTCAACTGACGTGGATATTAACGATGACAATGACAGATCAAGATAAGTGTCTGAAAGATGCAAAGGTTCCTCTTCACAGCATTTCACTCTTAAACTGGAGGGTGATCTGTTATAAGTGAAAAAAGTGAAAAGTGACAAAGCAAAAAGTAGAGTCATTATGTCTAGAGACAGGATCAGTCTGATCTATTACTGGTGTCAAGGACAGATATTGATACTGATTGGATATCGGAATGGAAACAGTGAGTTACTGTCGGTGCACTTTTATTGCAAAAATTCAATAAAACAAACACAAACATGGAGACTGTGCTTCACAGTATCAATGAGATGTTTGTGCACTGAGAGAAAATGTAGAAATATAACTCTGAAGCATCCTGGACAATTGTCAACTTTAGTGGGTTGTCAGTTTTAGAAAAAGGTCTTAGTGTTTTACTCAATAAAGTATATATAGTGTCAATAACAGATCTTAATCTGTCGTTGTCATGGTCACTGGGCAGCCAGAGGACCTGGAAGGTACCGGTGGTTTCCACAGACCCACTGGAGGCCTCCACGGGGAGCCAGACTGCAGCCAGAAGATCAGGAAGGAGGCTGGAGGCCACGACAGGACGACTAAACAGAGACGAGTTTTCATCATCTTCTTCAGGGCTAAATAATGGCCACGGTGGTCCGACCTTATTTAGCCTTAAAAAAGACGTTTATGGTGTTTGGTGGGTCTCAATCCCACCAACATGTCTCCCAAAGAGGAGGAAGCTTTGGACTTTGAGGTGGAATGAGCAGTTTTTGGAGCTGAGGTTGCCCAGGTAGTTAAGAAGCTGCATGGAGCAGGGTTCTGGCAGTGGACGAGATCTGCCCTGAGTTCCTTAAAGCTCTGGATGTTGTGGGTCTGTCTTGGTGGTCTCAGGATTTCATCTCTGCTTTTTACAGACGATGTGGTTCTGTTGGTACCTTCAGGTGGGGATTTTCAGCTCTCAGTGGAGCAGTTTGTCACCCAAGTGTGAAGCAGCAGGGATGAGAATCAGGATCTCTAAATCTGAGACCAAGGTTGTCAGTCAGAAAAGGGTAGAAGGTCTCCAGGTTGGGAGTGAGGTTCTGCCTCAAGTGGAGGAGTTTAAGTATCTCTGGGTTTTGTTTACTAGTGATGGAAGAATGAAGCAGAAGGTCAACAGGATTACCTCAAGCAATTAAAGAAGCTGGTCCATGTGTTTGTGTGTTCAGATCAGCGGTGAAAGTAGATTTATTTTTTTTCCAGAACAACTACAAAGTTTGTCTGTGAGCTTCACATGTCCAAAAAACAAACGAAAAAAAAAAAAAAACCCCGTTAATAATGTCGTATGTGGATTTTATTTTCCCAGCATGCTCTAGGGATCATGTTTGTTAGAATGTGAACCTGAATTAATAGTTCTTCATCGTTTATAACATGTAATATGTTCCTCATATTGATTCTTTTATTGGTTATTGTTCTCACAATTTGTCCTGTATTTCTTCTGAAAACAGTTTTAGTTTAGGTGGAGATTGGGCGGGCCCAGATACTGATCCACCAGGAACAGGGGTGACCCTGACCCACATCAGTTTTATGGTTAGTGTCAAAAAGCTACTTAAATCCATCTACTAACATATTACATAATTGTCTCTGCATTTAATTATCAATAGTAGATATCAGTTATATTACAACTAATGTTGATTTTGAACCTGTGAAACCCAGGAAAAGAAAAATATTGCACTTTTTAAGTAATGGAAAGAACATGGTGCCAAACATACGTTTAAAAAGAACAAAGCACCAAAACTCAGAGACCAGACAAGAAGGGCATTAATCAGAAATGTGTTGAAGAGTCCAAAGGGAACCTTGCAGGAGCTGCAAACCTCTACGGCAGAGATGAGAGTGTGTTTAAAGAATGGCTTTCAGCTGTAAAAACCATAAGACACTAAACCAATCTGGACGAGTCTGAATTCAGCCAAAGAAGGCCTTCGACTGTGTTCCAGCATTCATTAGTCTGATAAACAGTGACACAGCAAAGACAAACCTGAAGCAACAGTCACTTCTGCTTCTCCCTTCATCAAGATTAGTGTCTGAAAGATGCAAAGGTTCATCCATCAGTCATTTAGAAAAACCAACAAGTTCTGCTAACCTGGTTCAACATGGCAGCGCTAGTAAACAGAAGAGATCTTCCACTGGCGTCACCTGGCTTTCTGCAGAAACGTAAGACCCTCCACAAACAGGCCTTTAGGAGTTCACCAAAAGATATATGACAGACTACCCCAGCATGGAAGATAATACTACTGTCATGCTACATAAAAAGAGGACACAGATTAGTCCAGACACCCTGTTCAGTGACCTGAAGTTATATAATCCACAGAAACAATTGTGGCATCAAGATCTCAAAGAAGTGGACAGATACTTGTGTAAATGCAGAGACACCCTGATTACCTGCTGTATTTTCAATTTGAAAATTGTCTTAGAAAATGGGTTAAATTGAAAAGCTTCAACATGCTCATGCAGACATGATGTTGCCTTGTTTGGTTGCTGTCATATTCAAGGAAAGCAGTTCATGTCTGAAAGTGGTTGTTGTTGTGTGAGTGGATCAATGAAAGTCTTTAGGGGCACCGTGATGGTATCAATAAAGCGCTATATAGGTCCAGTCCATTTGGTATCCAGCCTTCCATGTTATAATTAGAAAGCACTTATGTGCTGATAAACACCAGCCTCAAGTGCACAGTTATCAGAATCTTGCAGTTTTATTGTGCAATTATTGTACTCAAAGATTGTCTTCATCTTTGTCATTTTGTCGTTGCAAGTTTAATGTGTTCATGTGAAAACTGATGAAGCTCATGATAGCGCCGTTAAGTCCTCCAACAGTCCTGAAGGCCAACTAGAACAATGTGAGTAGAGATGGAGCATAAAGACAGTATGTCATCATCAAGTTGACCACAGTGACATCAAGTGGTCATGCAGCTGTACTGCAGAAAACTGCAGCAAAGTTTAAAGATCCTGTTGAGCAGAGCAGCTCAGTATTCTGTATGAAGGCATGTGTGAAACAGCTCTCACATTACTCTTTTTCTATTTAAAAGCATATTTACTTATTTTATATAGTTGCTCTCTTTTAAATACACACACACAAACCCACACTGACCAGCTTGTTTAATTGCTTCTAATTTTGCAAGAAAAAAAAGACTCTTCAAAATACATCCAGTTTGCTCCTTTTAAAGGTAATAAGGTCTACCAGGTATTTGAGAAGATGCACTCAAAAGAGCGTCAGGTGAGAGGAAGAAAAAAGAAATTAAATTTAGCCCAAGTTATGGGTCTTGGAAACAGCAACCAGTGAATGCAGAGCAGTGACAAGGATGAGGCGTCTTCCATTAGAAATGGTGATACCCTCCCAAAAACAGTTACACACCTTCAGGTCTCAGGTCACTTATTACGTACCAATGTTTTTTAACCTTAACATCTAAAACACATGTATGAGCTCCTTTATATCTTGTGCTTTTTGAGCACAGGATATAAAGTTAATTACCCCGGACTGATAAAGAAGTCATGTCTTGTCCAGTAGAGACTGAGCATAAAGACGTACAGTATGTCATCATCAAGTTGACCACAGTGACATCAAGTGGTCATGCAGCTGTACTGCAGAAAGCTGCAGCAAAGTATAAATATCCTGTTGAGCAGAGCAGCTCAGTATTCTGTATGAAGGCATGTGTTAAACAACTCTCACATTACTCCCAAAAACAGTTACACACCTTCAGGTCTCAGGTCACTTATTATGTACCATTATTTTTAACCTTAACATCTAAAACACATGTATGAGCTCCTTTATATTTTGTGCTTTTTCTGAGCACAGGATATAAAGTTAATTACCCCGGACTGATAAAGAAGTCGTGTCTTGTCCAGTTGCCTTCATGGACTCTGACCTGAACTCTTTGGATGGACCCGCTCCCCCTCTGAGCCCAAATGACTTCATGTCTTGTTTTTATTCTAGTTGCTCTGGGATTCTGGACTCTGTTGCTCCAATTAAATCATCTAAAGCCAAGCAGAACCCCTGGCTGAATGACTCCACGAACTGGATTTAGCACTGCACACCAGTCAAGCACAGGTGGAAAAAAGACCAGTTCCCTTACAAAAGGAAAATATACTGCAGTATATTGAAAGAATTTAATGCAATACATTTGATAATATAATCCCATAAATGAGATTTAGTATTTATATTCTCCAATATATTGCAATATATGCATTGATCATATACTGACAAACAGGGTCATGCTGCATGTGCAAGGTGAAGTGATTCCATCGATAAAGGAAAATCCAATCAAGTGCCTTGGAAAGTGGTTTGACTACTCACTTACCGACAGAAACAACATGAGCAGTACAGAAAAGCAGACAGAGGAATGGCTGAGGAGGATCGAAAAATCAGGGCTCCCGGGGAAGTTCAAAACATGGCTTTACCAACATGGATTGCTGCCAAGACTCGTGGCTGTTGGCGGTGTATGAAGTTCCCATGACAAGCGTTGAAGGAGTGGAGAGAAAGATCAACAAGTACCTCCAAAGATGGCTGGGAATCCCTCCAAGCTTCACTTCAGTAGGCCTCTACATAAGATCAGGACAGCTCCAACCTCCTCTGTCATCTGTGGTAGAGGAATTTAAGGTAAGTGCAGAGCCATAATGACATACAGAGACTCCCAGGATGAACAAGTCAGGAATGCAGGCATCCTCACAAGATCAGGGCACAAGTGGGCAGCTGACTCATCTGTTGCACAAGCTGAAGGCATCTTGAAGCTACGTGACATCATCGGAACGCCATGCACAGGAAGACAGGGTCTTGGAACTTCCCACATCCAGCAACGGGGGAAGGCAGCGTCCAAAGGACACAAGAGCCATGAGGAAGTGTGGAACTTGGAGGAAGGACGAAGGGCAAGGGCAGTGGAGCTAGCATCCCAGGGAGCATGGACCTAATGGGACCTACCCAAGAGGAAGATCACATGGGGAGATTTATGGAGATTGGAGCCTTTCCGCATCTCATCCTTGCTCAGGTCGGTGTACGACACACTACCGACTCCAACAAACTTGCACAAGTGGGGCCTGAGAGAGGACCCACTGGCTAGCTAAAGGCTCCAACAAAGCTGAAGAGGACACAGAGGTACATAGAGTCCTTATTGAAGAACTCCTTCATGGTTTGTGGGAGCATCAACCTCCTCCTCTGTCCTAAAAACATGATCATCAGGACATAAAAACCACTGAAGAAAGTAGCAAAAGCACAGCCACAGAGGTACGGTCACAATTTAACTTAGAAGTTAGAAATGAGCACAGTAAAGAACTCCAGATTGAAAGATCCATGTTAGATCATGTTTGACTTGATGCCTGCTGTTTTCAATCTATTTTTATTTTTTATTAGCTGCTGCTACATGTGCTGAAATGACAGAGATGCTCCTGATCTCTTCACCTGTCATTCATCCATTCAAGATGGTTGTGTGCACAGCTTCAGACAGCAGGACACTAAATTTACATGATGTTCATCACTGAGACACTTTTTACATAAACAAATCTGTTCCCTATTTGCATAAATATCAATGTCCATGTTCAAGACATAAAGCAGGAGGTTTCCTTGGGTTTTCATCATTCAGTCAGTCTCCTTCATCAGCATCATGATGGAGAGGATCTGGTTAGGTGTCTTGTTTGTTTCAGGTCAGTGATTCTTCAGTTTTTTCTAGCAGTGAATTTTATTGTGATATTGAAGGAATGTTAAACTGTTACTTAGGCGTGGACAACGCGAAGCATTGAACCACACTAAAAGTGTGGCTTTATGTGAAGCATTGAGCCACACCTATTACTATTCAACATATTTATTCATGGTTTTGTTTTGCCATATCCATCATGAATTTTGATGGTTTTCACGGCCCACAGGTTTGAGAAAAACCCAAGAAAAAATACATCAAAACGACCAGCTCAATCAGTATCGGGGTGCTATGTTTTTTGGTAGTGTTGTGTCAAATGATTTTTCTGAAAATCACGAAAAACAGCGAAATTTGGTCCCATAGAAATGAATGGGATCTGGCCGAATTCCGGCCAAAACAGCCCAAAACCCACCCCTCTTTGGACCTGTCTAGCACAGCCATATTTCATCACAGAGACACCATTCAAAGTTTAAACGAGTCACAAGCCATGTGACCTATAACAAACTGAAGCCATGTGTTGATGTGATTTACGGTCTTTGAGAAATCACGATTTACGTTTTATGATTTTTTTTTAAATCTTCAGAGTTCTCTCTCCACTCTGATGACATCATCACACACTCTAACCCCGGGAGAGAAAAGAGTGACTTCAAACCAGCTTTTTCCTCTTTCACATCCACACCTTTCCCTCAACAAACAGAGGTATTTTTGAGCTGGTGACTTTTGATGTGACTTGTGTCTGTCTGGCATTTAGTGTAATAAAACTGTAAGGAAGTACATTAAAACTGAAATATTTTTCTTCGTCACATCCATCACATTTTCCAGAGTGAGTGGAGAGCATCGGGGGAAGGGGGGGCCAAACAGGGTGCTCACAGAGCAAAAAAAGAGAAGATTTAGGCTGTCTGTTTTAGGCTCTGTGAGTTAGTTTCATTGTTGTTTATATGTGACAGAAATAGTGCTGTAAGTGATACACATTCATCTGACTGGGATGGGAGCAGTAAGTTACGTTGTGTTGGGCCACCATGAGTTACACAGAAACTCATGGTGTTGAAACTTGTGGTCTGTGAAGTTGGCTTCACACCGCTGCATCTGTGGGAAAACAACAGAGTAGCTGTTGCTGGTCACTAGAAAAACATTGTAGCTTGGTTGATCTTTCTCTGTCCTTTCTTCCTATCTGTTTCTACTAACCACCACATTACAATTATCAGCAGGAGAAAATACCTGCTTTGTCCTCCACCATCTTGGTCAGGGACAAGAATCTCACGTGACTTCGTCTGCCATCTTGAAGCCATATCGCGTGAGGTGGCAGCCATCTTGGTCAGGGAACGTGGTCACCACGTGACCTTGACAGCCATCTTGGAATTCCTCTCACACGCTACAAGGCCATCTTAGTTTATCTCTCTCACACACACTTACATACATACATATGTCAGTCTGACTAATACCCTGATCTTATTGAATGTCTACTTGCATGTTTTATGATTGTGATTGACTTGCTGTGTTTTTATATATTTGTTTGGCTTGTGCTCTCAACCAGTGGGAATATTACATGATTTGGGTGGGGACTGAAGTAATTAAGACAATCACGATGTGAAGCAGCAGTGCTGACTGGACCACACTCCCTCAGCTCAGGAATAAGAAGCTAACCTGCAGGACAGGTGGGAAAGACACAGGGAGGCAGGGAGGGTTGGCAGCAGGGAGTAAACGCAGAGACACGGGGGATATTTTGGAGCTGGAGCTATTTGGAAGTGGTACAGCTTTTGCCAGTCAAGGAGCAGCTAGACAGAGCCTTGGACAGGCCAGAGGTGCTACGGAGGCTGAGAGACTTGGTGCAATGTCCTCCCACCAGCTAACGACATTTTACTGAGGAGGAAACCCTGAAGAGGAGTGGCATAGCTGTGCTGTTGGTGCTAGGGCCCTAGGGATTGAATTCAACCCTCTGGGACTCGCTGCTCTTAGGAAATATTTGTAATTTTACCCTTTTTAGAATAATTTTATCTTTGTAAAAATCAATGCTTTTAATAATTTTGTTACTGAGATAGCTGTGGAGTAAAATAAACTCTGGAAGTTACTCTTGTGGTTGTACATTATTTCAACAGCGTGGAACTCTAATCTTGTTGGTATTCCTAAACAACTTCACTGTGTGATACATACATACAAACAAGGTGTGCAACGGTACAGGTGGCTCACGGTACAGTCTGTACCGGGCTTTTTGTATCACGGTTTCGGTACAGTTTCAGACCACCTCCTACCCTAAACAAGTGATTGCAAGATACCGAGTTTGCAGGAAAGCGCAATTCGCCTGTGGCAGCTCTCATTCAGATGTCTCATGTGTAGGAAACCAAGGAGATCTTTGTCAAGCTGTAAAAGGTTGGATGCGGGAATTTATTTCCGATATGTCTGAAACTGTTGGTGGCCGAGGAGGGACAGGTTCGTGATCTTTAAATGCGCATCCAATGATTCGTTCTGCAGTATTTTAAAAAACACTTCAGCTGCGCCAAGACGCACAACTGGTAACGAGGTGGAAGATTGCCTTCTGTTAACTGTTTTCACTCCCTCGCCGGTGTATTCAACAGCAAAACCAAAATGCTCCCACACTGGTGATTGAAAAACGTTTTTCCCAATTTCTCCGCTACTGCTGGCCATGCCTGCTTGTTTTTTTTTTTTTCTTTTCCTGCGTCTATGAGCTGCAGCCAACCATCCAAAGTGTGATCGGTTGGTCACTGTGAGTGAGCGGAGGCGAGTGGACACTGACATGCAGTGGCGGCCTGTTGCCTAAAAGGCACGCACGCTCACGTGCAAGTCAAATGCAAAGTTATTGGAACATAAATACCGCGGGACATAAAAGCGTCCGTGTCACATGTCCTGTGCAGGTCGTACCGAACCGTACCGTATTTTACCGAGTACCGTTGCATCCCTAATACATACATAGTTCCCCAGCATAGTGTCAAGTTATGAATATAACTTGACACTCTTTTCCATTGAATGCTTTATTTGCTTGTGTTAGTCTAGTTGTCTTTTAGTTAGTAGATATCAGAATCTTGATTCAAGTATTTGTTTATCTTAATGCTTGTTAATAAATTCTGATGTATTCTAATGGGAGAAGTTGTCTGTGGTTATTTCACACAGGTTTGTAACATTTGCTGGTTGAAGAGGTCTGTGCTCAGGCTCACACCTTTTTGGTTGCTCTATAGCACCACGCTTGGTCACAGGTTGGTATGCATAGAACAACAGCCATTTTGAGATTGATTGTGCTGTTTAGTCTTTGTTTCCTGATTATCAGGTGGCGCCCCTTTTCAATTAACTTTTTTAAATACATTTCTGGTTATTAACAGCTATCTCTTAAGAAAGTTCATAATAACCCCCTTCATAACTACATGAGAACATTATATGCACAACAAAATTGGTGTCCCGTGTGAGGCTTTAAGATATCAGTTATGTTGAGCACCTTATATTATAGCTAGATGGCACTTAAAGCAAATATTCCTCCAAGTACAGTTAAAACCAATAATTTAAAAGAACAAAAGTCCCTTGCTCTGCCTAAAATGTTCTTTCTGCATGTTTTGTTCTAGTATATGGTCACTGAACTAATCTGCAGAGGATTTTGCACCTAATTTAATCTAAAACGCAAACCATGACCCACCCCAGAGCAGGGTATGACTTCTGCCTAAGTTACCATGGTGATCAAAATAATGTCACCTTTGTGATACCAGAAATCCAGACTTTAGACTAGAGAGATATCAGTAACCTGCTTACCTGGCTTCGTGTTTGAGGCCCCAAGTGTTTGTTTCTCAAACCAGAAACAAACAACACACAGGTCCTTGTTGAAGAAGGCCTGCATGGTTGGTGAGAGCATCAACCTCCTCCTCTGTCCTAGAGACTCTATCATCAAGACCTCAAACTTACTGAATAAAGTAGAAAAGCATTTTGTGGGACAAGCAGCAGAGCTGAGGATGTGGGTTGTACCCATGAACAATTTGCCAAACCTTCTCTACCAATGCTTAAGAGCTGTTTTTTGCAGTTGCCCTTGTTTGGTGTTGTTTGGTGGATTGGATGATTGAAGTCTGAAGAAACAGGACATATTGATGATTAAGAGTTTGGTCCCAGACTGTGGAGATATGGGATTGCCACTGGTGGCAGGATTTCATCTGGATATATCTCTGCAGTGAGATTGACTCCAACAATGAGCCTTATTTTACCAGTGAGGGAGATGCCACCCCACACCATCACAGCACCGCGCTGAAAGTTCTTACTCTAATCAATCGATCAAACCTTATTTTAATAGGACTTTAGGTTCAAAGAAAATCCAGCACAAAGGGATTAACAAGGGAAAAATAAAGTAAAAACAAAACAGAATTTTTTCTCCCAAAGTGGTCTGCAAATTCTTCACACAGAAGATCATTTGTACAAGGTCTGTATTTATTGAAATCAGAGTTGATAAGGTGTGTCATTCTTCTTCTCAGTGATCAGTCTGGAAAAGTAATTGTTCCCTGCCTGTTTGACTTGCATTGTAGATCTAAAGTTGTTCTTGTAGAGTTTAATAATTTATTGACACTTTGTTTTTCCTCCATCTTCCTTCAGCCTTCCTTGAATTTATTTCCAGATGTTTAACAGTGCATTTTACTAAGGGGGTGTACTACGAAGCAAGTTCGACACAGCCAGGCTTTCTTTGGGTGAGCTGGCTTAACAAACCTGAAACTCTCCATCAGAGATAACTGGTACCACGACGGTGGTTATCAACTATCTTTGTTAACCGCGGCTTTCTGCTTTCTGCTCTGTGCGCGTTCACATAAAAGGGGCGTTTGATGCGTCATTTGACGCCTATTCCGGATCAAATGGATAGATGGCGGTCCGTATATTTCAGTCAGGAGGAGCAGGTTTTAATAATGCAGGGCTATGAGGATTTCAAAGAAATCTTTACGGCCAAAAGCAACACTGTAGGTGTGAATAAAGCCAGAGAGGAGTGCTGGCAAAAAATTGCAGATCGTGTAAATTCGTAATTTATATTTATTTCACCACTTAATGCACCTTAATTAATCTCCGTCCCTCTTTTAGAGCACTTAAACTTTAAACTTAATGCAGCAGATTTAAACATTATGTAGGTCTGACTGTCCCATTATGAATGATAAATGAAAATCACTTTAGTTTTTTGCTTAATCTATGTGAAATTAATTTAAGATTTAATATTATCTGTGATACCAATATACACTCACCAGCCACTTTAATAGGTACCCTATCACCCTGGGGAATCTATGAATGAATTATATTAAAACATTTTACATGAAATTCCACGTCACACTGATTATCAATATAATGGACTATTAATTTATGTTACCTGATTTAGTAAAACGCTTCTTTTATTTGAAGCGTGGGCAGATGGCCAGGGAATACTACAAACATATTCAGCAGTTCAGTAAGAGCAAGTACAACCTTTATTCCAGTATTCTGGCTCAGATTTTCTGCATCACCAACTGAATGCATGTAGGTTCCCGCGGCAAAGAAACGCAAAGAAACGCACACCGTTTGCGCTACTGTGAGCGCACGGCTGCGTTTGGTGGCGCTGCCAATATATGGCTCTAACAGATTACAAATGTAACGTATTCCCTCAGCTGGAAATCTCTAGCGTTCATAGAGAATATGGTCATGGGAAGCCAGCGGATCAGTCCGGTCTCTGAATACTCTCCCTCCATTACACAATCCTGGCACTCAGGTCAACGGGATTGGGTGAAAGTGAAAGGGTGGCACTTGTTTATAGCCGATTTGAGCCTAAACTCTGCACATAATCTGCTCCGGACCAGGTTAAGCTTCCAGAGTAAGTTACCATGGTGATCTAGCCAGGTTGAAAGAGAGCCACCTTCGTGGTTCTGGAAATCCTGGCTTTCAACTCAACATACCTCGCTAACTCTCTAATCTCGCTTCGTAGTACACCCCTCTGCTCAGCATCAAACACAGCAAACACCAAAGCAGCCTCTTCACTTTGATCCTTCAATCCAAATACAGACCCACGCTGACCCTCACAGCAGGGCTCTTGTTCGCAGGTGACTGATTGTCACCTGATTGTCAGCACCTGGGGGTACCAGAGGGTCAAGACATCAGTCTATAGCAACAGCAGAAATAAAGCTGTTTGACATTAGCAGAGAAGTTTTGACTTCTAAATTACACATTAAACTGTCATAAAGTTATTTGATATTACCCAAAATAAAATATGTTTAAAAACTGCATATTATGACCAAATAATATAAAAAACATACCGTACCGTACCGTACCGTCTTCTTCCGCTTATCCGAGGTTGGGTCGCGGGGGCATCAGCCGGAGTAAGGAAGCCCAGACCCCCCTCTCCCCGGCCACTTCCTCCAGCTCCTCTGGGGAGATCCCAAGGCGTTCCCAGGCCAGCCGAGAGACATAGTCCCTCCAGCGTGTCCTGGGTCTTCCCCGGGGTCTCCTCCCAGTGGGACGTGCCCGGAACACCTCACCAGGGAGGCGCCCAGGAGGCATCCTAACCAGATGAACCACCTCATCTGGCTCCTCTCGATGCGGAGGAGCAGCGGTTCTACTCTGAGCCCCTCCAGGATGACCGAGCTTCTCACCCTATCTCTAAGGGAGAGCCCGGCCACCCTGCGAAGGAAGCTCATTTCAGCCGCTTGTATCCGCCATCTTGTTCTTTCGGTCACTACCCAAAGCTCATGACCATAGGTGAGGGTGGGAACGTAGATCGACCAGTAAATCGAGAGCTTCGCCTTCCGACTCAGCTCCTTCTTTACACAACAGACCGGCGCAGCACCCGCATCACTGCAGATGCCGCACCGATCCGTCTGTCGATCTCCCGCTCCATCCTTCCCTCACTCGTGAACAAGATCCCAAGATACTCCTCCACTTGGGGAAGGACCTCATCCCCAACCCGGAGAGGGCACTCCACCCTTTTCCGGCTGAGGACCATGGTCTCGGATTTGGAGGCGCTGATTCTCATCCCAGCCGCTTCACAACCGGCTGCGAATCGCTCCAGCGAGAGTTGTAGATCACGGCTCGATGAAGCCAACAGAACCACATCATCTGCAAATAGCAGAGACCCAATCCTGAGGCCACCGAACCGGATCCCCTCAACACCTCGACTGCGCCTAGAAATTCTGTCCATAAAAGTAATGAACAGAATCGGTGACAAAGGGCAGCCTTGGCGGAGTCCAACCCTCACTGGAAACGAATCCGACTTACTGCCGGCAATGCGGACCAAACTCTGGCACCGGTCGTACAGGGACCGGACAGCCCGTACAAGGGAGTCCGGCACCCCATACTCCCGAAGCACCCCCCACAGGAATCCCCGGGGAACACGGTCAAACGCCTTCTCCAAGTCCACAAAACACATGTAGGCTGGTTGGGCGAACTCCCATGCCCCCTCCAAGACCCTGAAGAGGGTGTAGAGCTGGTCCACCGTTCCACGGCCGGGACGAAAACCACACTGCTCCTCCTCAATCCGAGATTCGACTATCCGACGGACCCTCCTCTCCAGGACCCCTGAATAGACCTTCCCAGGGAGGCTGAGGAGTGTGATCCCCCTGTAGTTGGAACACACCCTCCGGTCCCCCTTTTTAAAGAGGGGGACCACCACCCCAGTCTGCCAATCCAGCGGTACTGTCCCCGACGTCCACGCGATGCTGCAGAGGCGTGTCAACCAAGACAGCCCCTCAGCATCCAGAGCCTTGAGGAACTCCGGGCGTATCTCATCCACACCCGGGGCCCTGCCACCGAGGAGCTTTTTAACCACCTCGGCAACCTCAGCCCCAGAGATAGGAGAGTTTGTCAAACGTGCCTTTGTGTCGGTACATGTAACGACTACAGTCGGGCACCTTTACAGAAGCACTAACCAGGACACATTTGAGCCTATTATTTATTATATAAAAAACATAACCAAAAATGTGGTGGCATATTTTTAGGTGCACCACAATAAGGATTCATTTAAAAGTAATTTTAATTGACATCATAGATGAGGATAAACTAAGCGAGCCAAGCAAAACAACCAAACTGTGAGTGAAAAAAGGTGAACATGCAGGTTTGGATATTTGACATTTTCCGAAACACTAATCAAAATCAATATATACCTTAAAATGGCATGAAAGAATGTTACTTTCCACCTATAATACTGTGTGTGAAATGTTGAAACAACGACTTCAGTCTGTGTCCGTTGATGCCCGACTGTAAACTAATGCAAATGTCACACTCAATTTGCAAAAGACTAATCTTCCTCCTGCTGCTGAACGTCAGCTGAGAGCTGCTTTGTTTAGTCGTTGTACAACCCCACATCCAAAAAAGGTTGGAAAACTGTGTCAAATGTAAATTAAAAAACAATTGAAATGATTTTCTAACCTGATAAACCCATATTTTATTACCAATTGAACATAAAGTACACAGACATTAAAAATTAGATATTTTACCATTTCATGGAAAATATTAACTCATGTTGAGTTTGATGGCAGCAGCACATCTAAAAAGGTTGAAACAGGAGCAAGGAAAGATCAACTGGTCAAAAACAGGTGGAGGAAGCATTTAACAACTAATTAGGTTAATTAGAAACAGGTCAATAACATGACTGGGTATGAAAGGAGCATTTCAGATGTAAAGATGGACAAACTGGATCTAAAACTGGAGCTTCCACATCTGGAAAGGCTCCATCAAAGCTGAAGAGGACACAGAGGTACATAGAGTCCTTATTGAAGAACTCCTTCATGGTTTGTGGGAGCATCAACCTCCTCCTCTGTCCTAAAAACATGATCATCAAGACCTAAAAACCACTGAAGAAAGTAGGAAAACACAGCCACAGAGGTACGGTCACAATTTAACTTAGAAGTTAGACATGAGCACAGTAAAGAACTCCAGAATGAAAGATCCATGTTAGATCATGTTTGACTTGATGCATGCTGTTTTCAATCTGCTATTTTTATTTTTTATTAGCTGCTGCTACATGTGCTGAAATGACAGAGATGCTCCTGATTCTCTTCACCTGTCATGCATCCATCCATTCATACAGCAGGACGGTAAATTTACATGATGTTAATCACTGTGACACTTTTTTCACAAACAAACAGTTCAGTCCTCTTTTTACATAAACAAATCTGTTCCCTTTTTGCATAAATATCAATGTCCATGTTCAGAGACATAAAGCAGGATGTTTCCTTGAGTTTCCATCATTCAGTCAGTCTCCTTCATCAGCATCATGATGGAGAGGATCTGGTTGGGAGTCTTGTTTGTTTCAGGTCAGTGATTCTTCAGTTTTTCTAGCAGTGATTATTATTGTGATATTGAAGGAATGTTAAACTGTTAGTTTGGTGTCACATTATGCAATCATGGATGTTGATGTTTTCCTCTCAGAGTGGCTCGTCCTCTCCAGCTGCCTCCTCCGTCACTACCACTTTGTTGATCAGTCTATGACTTGGACTGAAGCTCAGACCTACTGCAGACAGACGTACACAGACCTGGCCACGGTGGAAAACTCTGAAGAACTGAACCAACTGATCCACAAACTTCCATCTGCTGCTCACAACACTCATGTCTGGATTGGTCTGTACAATGAAATCAACTGGAGGTGGTCCGATGGGTTCAATGAGAGCGGTGCTGACTACAGGAACTGGTACCCTTATGAACCAAACTTTTCTCAAAGTGATCAGTTTTGTGGTGCAATTGTAAGCAATTATTCATGGGGAGATTATAACTGCTGGGCACTCATTCCATCCATCTGCTACAGAGGTAAGAATATCAAGATAGACATATTTAAATATTAAGAGATTATTCTGAAGTCTTGTATCACTTCATCTTCAGGATCACAGCTGGATCCTGAATATGTTGTTGTGGATCAGAAGATGAACTGGTCCAGCGCTCAGAGTTACTGCAGAGAGAACTTCATAGACCTGGCCACTGTGACAAACGACATACAGAACCAGAAGGTCCTGAGCTTAGTAACCAGTGACTGGACATGGATCGGTCTGTTTAGAGATCCAGATTTTTACTGGTCTGACGGGAGCAAATTCCTCTTCAACAACTGGGAGAATGTTAAATTTAAAATCAGTTCAATGAGAGTCATATGTGGTGTTACATCTGTACAGAGCTCAGGAACATGGAGGTTCTTGTCCTGTGAAACAAAACTACCATTTGTCTGCTACAGCTATCCCAGTGAGTGTTTTCAGAAGAACACTGGTTTACATTCAGATATCTAGTATTTTGTGTCTGTGTTGTTTTACATGTATGTTTTTAGTGTAAAAGCATGTTTAATTTCTCCTTCAGCTCCAGTGAAGCAGCAGGTGGTGAAGCTGAGGCTGAAGGTGGACGACTCTGTGGATCTGAACGACCCTCATGTGAAAGCAGAGCTCCTGAAAAAGGCAAGTGTGGAGTTTAAATGGCTGCTTTTCATAGATTCAGGTTTGAGAGTGAAAACGTCTCCTGTTTGTGTCTCTCAGCTCCAGGACAGACTGAAGGACAACGGAGTGACTGGAGTCACCCTGAAGTGGAGAGAGCAGCCTGATGGAGAAGTCTTCCACAAGGAGGAGAAAAGAGAGAAGACCGAGCTCTGAAATAGAAACCCAGCTTCAGTCATGTTTGATGGATGTTCATATCTGCTAATATCTACAGCAGCTGACACTGCAGCTGTCATACCCAATAATGAACCAGAACCTGGAAATGTTTGATCTGTCACTTTAATATGATTGTGTGAAATGCAGATGATGTAGACTCTTGTTCCAGTCGGTGGGACGACAGCGCCTCCTGCTGGACTGATGTTTTCTGTGTGAGAGTAATTTCACTGTTAGTGCTGAAGGACAGAGAGACTAAAAACTCAGAGCTGCTGTCCACAGCAGAAATAAAAGTTCCTCTCTGCCTTTGACTGACCATGAGTTTCATTTGATAAAGTTCAGTCTTCAACAGGTCGACATGAAAGAGAGACCATTTATTATCTGTTCATCAATGATTCAGTTACAAAAACAAATTACTTATAATTTTGAAAAACAAGACATTTGTTTTCTCATCTTTTTTTAAATTGAAAAGTTAAATAATTAAGGGAACAAAAGCAAAGTAAAAAATAAATCAAATTTACTGCAGTTTTTTCCTTTTCTTTATTTCATTTCATATACATTTCATCTTTCTTTTCACATACAGGAATTTGAAAAAACAAATGGCCGTAAGATATTCATTTTAATGCACACTAGGGATGTAAAGATATGGAAAATTTGATATCTCAATTATAATGACCAAATTATCACCCAGATAGCAAAATATGGTTGAATCAACATTGAAAGAATGTCAGCAGTGATATTGATTCTACGTTGAAAACTTGGCATTGAAATTGTACAGAAAGCGCAAAGAATTCTACCCTTCTTCAACGTTGAGGTTTCAACCGTTCACTGACACTATATCAACGGTGATTCACCCATCATCCAAGTGGTAATATATCTAAATGCTTTTATATATATATATAATATATATATATATATATATATATATATATATATATATATAGATCAGCTGGTCTAAATCACCATCCTACCCTAAACCTCAATAGTTTGGATGTGTTCCGCCCAAATAGTACTTCTGTCATTTAAAACAGACATATTAAACATCTAGGATTAAATTTTCTCCTAAGTCGTCAGATTAGTTTGCCTCAACTATAATCCTCTATTAAAACATTGAAGGAAACCTTAAACGTTGGATGAACCTACCAATAAACCTAATAGGCAGAATTGCACAGTTAAATTTCTATCCTTCCTATGATTCTATCTTTCTTAATGATCCCAATTAACCTCCAGTCTTGTTTAAATCTTTAGACTCTATAGTCTTGTATATTCTGGAAAACAAATGCTAAATTAAATTATCCAACTACAGAAATCCAAATCTAAAGGTGGTTGGATGGCTCAAACTTCTCTCAGTCCGTTCAAGACAGAAAGATCCAGAGATCATTCCTGCCAGCAGCCATCAGCCTCCACAACAAGACATAAACTTACTATTATTATTATTATTATCAAGAATATATTGTTATTGCTGTCATTTTCTGTTGTTGTTTTATTATTTATTTCTTATTTATTTATCTCTCTGCCTGGGGGCTCCTACTGGGGTTGTGGTTGGTGTCTGGTTCCTCGGCTGGGGTGTGCTTGGGCCCCGGGTGGGCGTCGGGGGGGCCTCGGTGGTGGTGGGCCGCCATCAAGCGGCAATTAATTATTAATTTTTCTCCTCTCCACTGTGGACTCGTCCTTGCTCAGAACAGGAAATTGGAGCAAAGTGGAGATTCAATGCAATCTGCTGAAAAAAGCAACAGTTTCCAGAAAACTCCAGATGAAGGCATATGTTTCCCCAAAACTATAAAATATTCAGCTGCCAACAGCGTCTTCACAGAAGTTACTAATGGAGTCAAGGAACTTTGGTGAAAAGAATTTTCAGTCTATTAAACAGGCTTCAAACTGAAGAAACAGGTGACTAATGGACCAATGAAGTAAAGAAGACAGTAAACCTTTTTTCTCCACCTTTACCATGATTACTATTTACTCTTCAATCAGGTACAATTTATACCAAATCCGTTTGACCCAAAGCCCACAAATGTAACCTAAATGTACTTTATGCAATATTGTGTGGATGGGGATTCACTTTAATAATCCCCAAAGGAGACTTCATTGCACCATGGCCCAACATACAATATAAAACAATAACAATACCATAACAATATCTCCCCCTAGTGACAGCAGTGGCAATACAACAAAAAAGGACCCCCCCAAAGGGATAAAGAAAAAAATAAAATCCATTTAAAAGTGAAATGCAAGACAAGTATAGCAGCACGTTAAACAGCAAAGAATATGCTGCAATTTAAAGTGCACATATGGCAGCAATTTGACAGCCTAAGAGTGACTGCACTTTAAAGAGCAATGTGCATACAATTGTTATTTCATTTGTTCAGGAAAATAAGCCAAATCAATGATCATTTTCTGTCACTGTTTGCTTGGTGAAACATTGAAAAGGATAAACAAATTAAAATTAGACCAATGATTATCAATGTGTCGTGGAGGAAAGAGACCCAGACGGTTGTGTTTCATCCAGATAACTTGTGATGAACTGTGAGCTCTGTAACTGTGAAGCCACAGAATGACACAGCAGGCTGAGACATTGATCATGTTGTACCTGGAGAAACTTTACAGTGAACGTTCTGCTACCTGAAAGCAGGTCTTTTACTAAATGTTTTGCACAATCACGAGCACGCACTCCCACCCACAATACACCAAATATTTTCAACGAATCTTTTGTATAAATATTTTGAATATTATATGACAAATGAGAATGAAACGTTCGGCTTCATTAGTCTGATTAACATGACACAAGCAAGACCAAACCTGAAGCAGCATCACTTCTGCTTCTCGCTTCAACTGACGTGGATATTAACGATGACAAGACAGATCAAGATAAGAGTCTGAAAGATGAAAAGGTTCCTCTTCCACAGCATTTCACTCTTAAACTGGAGGGTGATCTGTTATAAGTGAAAAAGTGAAAAGTGACAAAAAAAAGTAGAGTCATTAGTCTAGAGACAGGATCAGTCTGATCTATACTGGTGCAAGGACAGATATTGATACTGATGGGATATCGGAATGGAAACAGTGAGTTACTGTCGGTGCACTTTTATTGCAAAAATTCAATAAAACAAACACAAACATGGAGACTGTGCTTCACAGTATCAATGAGATTTTGTGCACTGAGAGAAAATGTAGAATATAACTCTGAAGCATCCTGGACAATTGTCAACTTTAGTGGGTTGTCAGTTTAGAAAAGGTCTTAGTGTTTTACTCATAAAGATATATGTCAACAAAGATCTTGATCTGTCGTTGTCATGGTCCACGGGAGCCAGGGACCTGAAGGTACCGGTGGTTTCCACGAGCCACTGGAGGCTCCACGGGGAGCCAGACGCGCCAGAGACAGGAAGGAGGCTGGAGCCACGACATGACGACTAAACGAACGAGTTCATCCTTCTCAGGGCTAAATAAGGCCACGGTGGCCCCGACCTTATTTGCCTTAAAAAACGTTTATGGTGTTTGGTGGGTCTCAATCCCACAACATGTTCCAAAGAGGAGAATCTTTGGACTTTGAGGTGGAATAGCAGTTTGGAGCTGAGGTTGCCCAGGTAGTTAAGAACTGCATGGACAGGGTTCTG
>JAGFBZ010002962.1:0-115000 GCA_018398805.1 Hirundichthys speculiger
ATAGGCTCGCTGTTTTCTAGGCTGTTTCGCTTTATTTCCCTCTGGCGAAGAAAGGTTTCGCTATTGCTAAACCGCATCTGAAAATCAGCAGCCTCGGGCATTGCTACTGATTGTTCAGCAAAGCTATAGGACACATGACCAGTCAGCAGAAGAAAGAAACAAAATGGATCAGGCGGGATCATGGTCATGTCACGCAGAAAACGTCCTCCAGGGAAACATACGTCATCAGCCTCTCATAAGGGTTCAAACCTTAAACGGAGGAAATCAGTTGGAAGGAGCAAGCCAGAGGAAGAGGAAAAAAGGAAGTCTGCCGCTAGCGAGATATATTTTAACCGCTGAAAAACATAACAAGAAAAATATGGCTCTCTTAACACCAGAAATCTCCCAGAGTGTACCTTGGCAGAACTGGACTTATTCTCAGCACCTATGACACAGCTTTCTATAGAGGAAAATCTATACAGAGATTTTCCCAGTGTCAGCCCTCACCGACTGCGGCCCTATCGAATTTTTCATTCCGGGGGATGGTGAAAAATATCTGGACCTCAATGACACCCTGTTACACTTACGTGTTAAATTACCAACGCTGATGGAACGGACCTCGCTAACGACGCGGTTTGTAGGTCTCATCAATTACCCTCTAAATACAATTTTTAGTCAATGCGATGTTATTCTGGGGGATAGACTGATCTCACAATCGAGCGCCATGCACCCTTACCACCGTGCCATGATCGAAACGCTACTCAACTATTCAGAGGATACACTCAAGAGTCAATTTAGCGCCGTTCTTTTTTATAAAAGATACCCCGGCGCTATGAACTCTACAGTGACCGCTGATGGTCCAAATAACGGATTAAATAAACGAGCCACATTTACAGCCGATTCCAGAGAGTTACACCTGCTGGGTCCTCTCCACGGGGGGACATTTTTTTCTGCGCGAGAGACTCCTGCTAAACTCGGTTGACTTGAGAGTTAAACTCACCAGGGCCAGCGATGCTTTCTGTCTCATGGGTGCCAGGGGTTCTACATTCCATCTGAAGACACTGGGGGGCGGACTACCATTTTAACAAGTGCTGAATCTGTATGACCGTGATGTGATGAAAAATGACCTTATGGTTTACAACTTTGTGAAAAAATATCAACGTTGTGTCAAGAGAGCGGCTAGCCACCCTAAACAGTGGTGGAGCTGTTCTCTAGAGCTTTTTAAAGATTGTTACTACTGATTGCATGCTCGCTTTGTTTGGTTACCTATTTTATCCTTTTATATCTAATGTGTATGAGGTTTATTGAAAAAGACTTATGACGTGATGAATAAACATTTTATTTGTGAAAGACAAAAAGTTGTACGCGTTACAATTATTTCTGATGAAATCCATTGCGGTGAAAAAGTCCATGGTTTTTTATTCCTTCTCTTTCGCTGTCGGGGTGTAGGGGTAACTACTCTTCCTCTTCTTTTTCTTCATGGGGTGTATGCCAACGTGGTGATAGAATCAGTTTCTTTTTCTTTTTCGCATGAGGGGAGTCCTGTAGCAACACCTCATCCGTGTTCATCTTTAGTCGGCGAAATTGGTCCCGGGCATGAGGATTAGTGACGGCTGTCTGAGGAATGTTCAACTTCAGCAGAGTATTTAGAAACTCTGACTACCCCGCCGGAGGTGACGAAATTTTCTTGTAGGGCAATGAAAGATATTTGAACAAATCAATCATATGAGATCCTTTGACAACGTTACCCTGATGAACAGTGGCGGCGGCAAAACATTTTCATTGCAGTTGCTTAGGGGTTGCTAAACAATTGTATGAAGTTGCTGGACAATTTACTGCAATACCAATTAAATAGCATAAATATGGATATGTATGTCATTACCGGCCTACTCATTCTAATCAGCGCTATTTGAAACTACCGCGCATGCCATGAAACAGATAAAAAAAATCAATTTGAAGTTGTTATTATAATTTTACCATATAGTCATGCCGCTTTTCACAGCAGTGAGAATTGCACATTAACAGCCCAGACTACAAATCATTTAACAATAACCTGTTCATCACATTTAAACTAGTTAGTATTCACATAAGTACACATCAGAAGAGATCTGGCAGACTTACGCTTCAACAGATAGCCTCCATTTTGATGTCACTTTTCTAACGGCTCGGTTTTTTTTTTCCCAAGCTGACTCGCTTCGCGTGACCCCTGCAAGCCAGCTCTCGCGAGACGAGTCTGTCTCATCGTTTTTAATTGTCTTGCTTTTATTTTAATTTAAAACAAAAACACATGAAATTAATTTATAATTCAATTGTCACCATTTTTATTTTATTTAACACAATTAAGATTTTTTTTCATTTTTAATAGTCTCCATTCTTGGGGTTGCTTTGCAGTTGCTAGGCCATATTTTGGGGTTGCTATAGCAACTGCAAGCTACCCCCTCGCGCCGCCCCTGCTGATGAATGAATTCACCCTTCAGATTCCAACCACCATCACCCTGGGGTAATTTCTTTATAATATATTTAGTATTTTTGCGATCTCTTTGGGGAAGGCTGGTTAAAACTTCATCGATCAAATCCTCCTCCTCCTCCCGACTCTTCCCATCAGACGTAGGGATCTTGCGGGAAACCCCCCGGGCCTCGTTTCCATCCTCAGCGGCCTGTTGACCACCCGGCTGCTCGCCCCTCCACCCCCCGCTCCAAATTTAGAGTCATTCGAGGCTGCTCTCTCTGTCCTTGCTTCATCAAAATTAAATATCTCTGTAGTAAAGCATTGTATTTTTTAAGTTTTTCATGAGAGTTTAACCCTGGGTCATCCAACACGGACCTCATTTTCTGATCCAAATCATCTTTAGCATTTTCTCAGATCGAAGGAGCAGGGTGGGTCAGGCGGTTTAACTGGTGGGGGGAGATGAGAAACATTTTCTGCGTATTCTTTAAAGCCATTTTCACTTTCTTCTAATCAATCCTCCAATCAAATCTCCGACGAGGGGTGCGACTGTTGAAAGCAGCAGCGGAAGCAGAAACCCACCCGACTGCCTCTTTAAAGTCTGATGTTTACGTTTTAAACTGACTTTCTTATCTGCCAGCAGTCTGATTATTTTCTTTCGCTTTTTCAGTTTTTCAAACTGTGTGTGAGACAAAGGAGGGTTTCCTTTCAAAACATTGAGAGCCACCTCACACAACGCCTGAATAAAATCGGTTGAGCTGTGAAGTAAGATGTCTTTACGTTTCTTGGGTGTGGCGTGGTATAAAGCTCTGAGCAAAAGAGCGTTTCTCTTTATGCAAGCTGACATGATTTAACTTGAAGTTTTAGGGATGTAAACGGTTTTCTGCTGATGGGGAAGTACACCCGCCCGCAATCTGTACCGTTCTGAACAACTCGGTGTCAGGTCCACGATTAAATAACCGTGTGGGTTTTTGGTAGCATCTTCAAAGCTCTCCAGGAAGAATCGCTTTTGGGATGGGTAAATCTGATGGGCCAGGATGTTGATCTGGAGTTTATCTCGTGGGTTTTTAAACAGGACCAGATAGTTGCTGTTTAGACTGATTGTCCTGCTGTACTTTCCTTGGTGGAAGACATTGTGAGTCAACATCATCACGCTCATATTTCTATGATGCCTATACTGTGTAAAAATTTTCACCACTTCTGGATGATCTGAGGCTTGGAAAATAGCATCGTCTATGACGATTAAATGCCTTTTATTTGGAGGAAAAAGGATTTCATCTTCAAAAGACTCAGGCAGACCTTCAACAAATTGAATGTTTTTATTTTTTTGCTGCAGTTCGCTGTACAAGGGTTGGAAAGAGGTGTATATCCAGACAATATTATCAGGAACAACATTCATCACATGCTTACAGTTTTCCAGTACATTTTTTGCAAAATAAGTCTTCCCACAACCGCTGGGACCGACAATTAAACATGAAAAAAGGAAAGATAAATCTGGGCTCTAATTCAATTTCCTCCATTACTTTTTTTTTTTTTTTTTTTTTTTTTCTCTTAATATCCAAAAGGCAGAGTTGCCCCAGTCAGGAGATCGTATACGACCCTGAACGTTTTCTGAAATGACACGTTTTTCAGCATGAAGCTCTTTTTATCCCGTCTGTTGCTGTGCTGAGGTGTTTCAACAGCACCCCCTCGAGAACCATCGATGTAACCTTCTACAAGCTCTCTGACACTGTCAAAATTGACCCACTGGCTGCACTCTTTTGTCTGCGTAATCCCCTTGACCTTCATGACCACCTTCTTCTGATTCCTGGTCTGGTAGGCATAACTCTTGGGACCTGAAGACACAAACTCTTGGATGCTATCCCCACCCAATTCATCAGTCAGATCCCCCAGGTAATTACCCACCTCCAGCGGGGTCTCACCATTCTTTACCGCATAAATCAGACTGTCAGTGTCCATGTACAGAACCAGAACCTCTCGCCCAGCTTCTCGAGATAACTGTACAGCTTTAATCGTGCATAGGCAGTGGTGAACGCCGCTATGAAAATATTGTCCGATTTACCCGGAGGGGGGACATCCTGGTACCTCCATTGGAGCAGGGCTCTCTCGTTGTCGAGAACATTAAAGTACTCGACTTTATATTTGCCCGAAAACAGAAAGTTGAAAAATTCTTCAGGATCTGAGATGATGTTAGTCTGAACCTGATTGTTACTCTGTGCAAACTTACCCCAGAAACTGTTGAGACATTGTTTAGCCACCTGTCTCTTGGCAGGGTTTACCTTAATTTTTCTGGCATCTAACTGAACGCCTTGATGAACATAATAGTCTCGGACGTATTCCTGTCTGCCGGCCTCATCCGTTGCTTCTGCAGGGTAACCTGACGCTTCCTGTTTTCCCTTCAAAAATGTGTGAATGTAACCCACAAACACAGAGTCGCTACTCTGATCAAAGTGCCACACCTCCGTGATCTCACCCACTCTGTACCCCACCTCCAGAGCCTTGTTAAATTCAACCGTAACCCACACACCATGCTCTGGCTTCATCATCATGCGTGCACGGGCCCTCTTGATGGTTAGCATCTGCGCAGCTACGGCACAAGGGAAAGAGCAGTTTACCCCCTGAACCTCTGTAAGGTAACACAGGGAAAAAGAGCCCAAGAGGTGGGTAGACTGTGGCCTTAATGAACCCAAAGTAGTCCTGAGGGTTTCCAAAATCATTGCAGAGGATAGTAGGGTGACCTAGCGGGTATGCACATGTACTATTCACGTACGGATACAGAGAAGTGACATCCACGTAGTACATGGTTTCATCAGGCCCTGCTGTATGTCTCAGCTTTATAGCGTTCATTCTACAACCATAGAGCGCATCGCGTGGAAGGAGGGGCTCTGGAAACCTAAAATCTCTGAGGAACTGTTTCACCTCCTCACATGATTTTTTCATCTCATTCCACTCGTGCTCTCTCATGATGATGGTGCGAACACCGTATTCAGACTCCAGTATCCGCACTCTCTCCTCGCGAGCAGCATGCAGCTCCCCGTAGGTGACGCCCTTCAGAGGACAAATCTCATCAGGGTTCACACATCTCGGGCAGCCGTGGAAAAAGCATCCATGAAATTCAAAGATGTAGACGACGCCCTCAATCACTGCATATCCGTCAACGTGAAACGGGCCAATTCTCTGTTCGCCTTTGTTCAACGCATGCTGGATAAAGATTCTGTCTTGGTGGATGACAAATTCTAGCCACTAAATAGAAGCGCTCGAAAATGCTTTACGCCCCCGCCTGTAGTTGTAAGGGCAGGGTATGGCCAATGTTTTGGGAGTCAGAAACTTTGTGCGAAACACTTTCATGCAGGCTGAAGCGATGGTGATGCAGCCGAACGGATCAACGCCTGTCTCACTCTGAAACTCTTCCCTGAAAATACTGCAGCCCTTGAAGAGAATGTCAACATCGTTTTTGCAATACTTTAAAGCTTGTGCTCTAAAGTCAAAGGTACCTTGAGAAACACTGTCATACCAAGTGTAAAACTCTCGCTGTTCATCCTCTTTCATACATTCTACACCGTAGTCAGATGGAGATGGGTAGGCTCCTACATACTCGAGATGTTTTTTGGAGCTGAATTTGTGTGGGAAGTAGCCCTTGGTCTGATCTGTGAAACCTAAAGCCTTAGGCATCGCAGCTAGACGCATGGTGAGGAAAGAGAGGGAGTCAATGAACCTTAACTGGTAATCAGGTTCCACCAATGAAAGGATCTTGCTTCCAGTCATGAGAATGTCCTGTACGAAAACACCTTCTCTCAACATACCTCTCAGAACCAGGTAGCTGTAAAATCCTCTGGCATTATGGGCTATAAAAACATTGCGTGTGTACCGAGGGTTTCTGAAATGCATGAGAAAGGATTTAACACAGTCTAGACCGTAAAAAAACTTCTCTACGCCTTTCATCGTTTTTGCGCACACCAGAAAAGGGACGTGCTCACCGTGATCATCAACAAATGTTTCAAAGTTGTAAAAAATCAAATCAGGGCGCCTGTCGTCCGGAGCAGAGGGTTGAATGTAACACTGATGATCGTCGGAGTCAGATGCTAATTTCTCCCCACAGATTCTGCATTTTAACAGCGAACATCGGTGAGACTTTCCACTCTCCCCTGCGTAGTAATTCAAGCTGCATTTTGGACATTTTCTGATCAGCTGGCAGAGACTGAGAGGGTTTCTGTTCAGAATGCTCGGTTTAGCCTCTTTATGTCTGGTAAAGCAGGAAGGCGATCTACATTTCCTGTGACAGTCTGGACAGTTCACAGGTTGAAATCGCTGCGTTAGGCAGACTGGATCATTACAAACCTTACAGAACCCATTGCAAGCATGCGTATACGGGGTATTATACCCCTTGAAACAATAATTACAGAAATGTGTTGTTCCTAAAAAAGCCTTTGATATTTTTGATACCGTAGAAATGGTTTTGCTTTAAATATAGAAACAGGGGTTTTCGAACGGTCCGGGAAGATTGTCTTGAAATGAGAAAGTTTGTTACTGTTCTGTAAAAGATCACAATTTCACGCCCTAGAATTTTCTCAAATTGACCTACATCAGAAAAAGTGACGGGTGTCTGATCGCCTAAACCTACCTTTTCTTGTAATGCTCTACCGAGTTTT
The DNA here is from genome assembly GCA_018398805.1 of Hirundichthys speculiger. Classification (NCBI taxonomy): domain Eukaryota; kingdom Metazoa; phylum Chordata; class Actinopteri; order Beloniformes; family Exocoetidae; genus Hirundichthys; species Hirundichthys speculiger. The sequence continues at coordinate 7,075 of JAGFBZ010002962.1, forward strand.
TCACACTCATAATCTGTTGACTCATGATCAATCACATGAGCGAGGCTGATGGCGAAACACAGTTGATCTTTCCTGTCATCGGCAACAAATAAATGTCTCCTTTTCTTTTCCAGAACTTCACATTCTAACGTTCTCTCGAGCTTGCGTTTGGCACCACCCCAACGATCTCGCACCACACGGGCGCTAAACTGAACGTTATTGCTCGAGATAATACCCTCATTTGATTGAACCACCCTGTTGAGCAATGACTCGAGAGCTGGAAAAATATTTTCACCGGTCTCATCAACATTGGCTAGAATACTCGTTTCACCCCTGAGATTCTCTCCGCCAATTTCAAACTGAACAACATCATTGCGACGTGCCCGGGCTAGTGTCTCGTCAGCTATCATCAAAACCTGTCCCATTACACTATTATAAAATGCAACGATGTCAGGTTCCTCCCCCAGCTGGGGTATGTTAAGAGTCCGTGTCACTTCCTCGTAGTTAAATCTTGGATGCTAGATGCTACCTCCCCATCCTCAGCACGCTGCACCTCAGCCACCCCCTCCTCTGCCTCCTCAGCCAACTCCTCAGTCTCCTCAGTCTCCTCAGTCAACCCCTCCCCTTCCTCTGTCTCCTCAGTCAACCCCTCCCCTTCCTCTGTCAACCCCTCCCCCTCCTCAGCCTGCTCAATAGACCCACCACTCTGATCATTATTCTGCAGGTCAAAACCGGTATCGTTTAAAATCAGCAAAGCCTCCTCCAAGTTTCTAAACGGGGCGACCATATGTAAAGCATGTTCCAAGTTTTCGATGGGGCAGTTAACAACGGAGAGTTCTGTGCCATAAGAGCTACCAACTTGTTCAGTCCGAAAAAGAGGCTGTAAATTATTAAACTGCCGGACTGTTATTCTAATGTTTTCGAGGGGTGTGTCCGTTTCAGAAGAGCTATCAATTTGAAAGTGGTGTGGCAAAAGATTCAAACCCCTGACAGCGTTCTCAAGTTCAACAGGAATGCACACATTTTCCTCCGCGTCAGTCATCATCTAAACAAAACAAACAAACAGACAAACAAATAAAAACATCAATTAAACAGCACCCGTTGATCATTCACACACTTGGCTGAAAAGATTGCAGGCTGTCTACAGAATCTGACAGACTTTAGTCAGAAAATCTAGACAGATTTGCCGGCTCGCTGTATCTCCTCTTCCCCTCCTCCTTCTCCTTCTCCGTCTGACAGATGAATCTGAAAATGAGGAGAAAATTGTAGACTTTTTTAAAACACTAACCCTCACCCGATGAAAAACATGTAAGTCAAGTCAAGTATTACCGTTAGAGGGTCTTCTCGCCAGAGGCGTACACCGTCTGCTTCCAAAACTAAGGCATCTCGCAGCCCTGGACTCTCCTGGTGATGCTGCAGCGACAGCAGCAGCAGCTGCAGCAGCGGCAGCAGCAGCAGCTGCAGCAGCTGCAGCAGCAGCAGCGATGGCCGGAGCAGGTGTTGTGATAGACGGATTCTGAGCAGCTATGACTCCACAATCCCTCTCCACCGTAGACACCGGCGTTCATAGCACCTCACAATCCGGTTCTGGGTGGACAATCACGATAGGTGAAGCAGTTGAAGGCCTGGCCGTGGTACGCACATTCACCCGAGGTGTTGAATTCCCTGGTGCTGATGACAAAAAAAAAGACATGTTTTTATTTTTAATTTATTTATATCTTTCATTCATTACAAAATTTAAAATAATAAATATACAAACAATTGTACGTGTAAACACAGCCGACTCATAACAAGATGTGTGTTGTCCTTTTCTCCTACTGATAAAGTTTTCTGTTTTTTTTTTTTTTTTTTTTTTAACTTTCTACGTAACGCGTTACTGGTACGCGACCGCGTCACTGGTACGTGACCGCGTCATCAGTGTGAGACTCTCTCATTTCACCACACGACCGCGAGTGGATAGGACGTGCTCTGGAGCTTCTGTAAAAAAAAAAGAACGTTTTTTTAAAATTACCTTCATGGGGATGGTTCTCCCAGTAGCGAGCTACTTCTCTGAGAAGACGGGGTGGGGTTACCGGCGAAATTTCAAGCCGTTCAACATAAACGCACGGATTCATGCGACCAGCGTTGGGGTGAGTGGTTAGCCGCGTTGCTGAAAGCGTGCACAGAAAAACTGATTTAAACACTGTATTTACGAACCATTCAACTGAAGACATATTCAAGAGAATAAAATACCTTCGTTTGCTTTAGAATTCAACGCACGCTGTTCCGCCTCATCCAGATCTGAGAGACAACCTTCGAAGCTGTCACATGACGTTTCAGCCTGGAGTTTACTCGCAGCATCCACCAAATCTGTAAGTAAAACATCGTGATGCTTATTTTATATGTATGTTTTAAATTATTTAAATAGTATGAAAAAGTATTGTTTTCTAAATTAGACTTTACCTGTATCGGATTGAGTTAGATGTATCCCGGACAGTTCCGAGTCAGACACTGAGAGAAAAATAAAAGATGTGAAATTTAAAAAGATATAACAGATAAAAACGGTGATGGAATCATAATAAAATAGAAAAATAAGTTTATTTACTCACCTGGAAAAGAGTACGAGTGATTAACTCCCCTGCGTGCTAATACGATACACAAGTCAGTTTAAAACGTGTGACTGGAAAATAAATCTACTAAATTGAATGAAGATAGGGTTAGTTACCTTGAGCCTGGCTGTCGGTTTTCATTGTGAGCTCAATTAGCTTACGGTACGATGGTTAACTGAGGGGCGGTACCTTTTTATACACGTGAGCGTTTAAATATTGGAATGTGTGTGTATGTGTGCGCGTGTGTCTGTATGTGTGTATGTGTGTGCGTGTGTGTGACAGAAAGATAATAAGGAAACAAATGCGTAATGATGGGCCGTAAAACCGTGACTGTTTACACAGGCGCCCAGGAAACAGGTGGGGAGTCAGTATGTTTTCCTCTCGTTACAGGATTCACCAAAGTGTGTACAACACAATTATACTGAGAGAAAAATTAAAAAACACTGTAACGAAGGAAAAAGGTACTCAAAACGAGTGGTAAAATCTGTCCATGCAGCAAGATAATTTATCTTGGTAAGATTTCTTAAATTAAGATTGTAGAGAACACTTGTTTCTAGATTTAAGAAAGGTATAATTGGTTATTGAATCTTAAAACAAGATTTATTTTTGATGAGGATGAGGAAAACATAAACATCTTATTTTAAGCGTTAATTGTCTCATTTTAGGATTCTCTGCCTGGTTGAGACAGAAAAGTAAAATATAACTCGATATAAGATTATACTGAGACTTAAAATAAGAAAGTAATTATTAAAACAAGAAAAATATCTAACGGTTCTAAATTTAAGTTTTTTCTTGGTAAGAACCAAATAATTTGCAGTGTGGATACATCGTATTAACCCCTTAACATTCCTGTATAATTTGCATAAAACGCCTATCCAAGACATACCCAAAGTAAATTGAAAGCTGTTCTTGAACCGTTTATAGCACATGGATGGTTTTGGTCTCTTTTGAAAGGTAACACTCTGAAGTTTTTCCCCCAACTGTCAGAATCACTGTAAGTGCTACTAGCATTGAGTAATCTAAGTTTGAACACACTGAAATATAAGTTTTTTATTTCCGCCTGAATTTTTTTTGTAAACTGATGTCTGCAGATGAGTGCAGCTGTGACTTATTAGCTGGAAAACACAATGGGACCACAGCATGAAGCCTTACCTAGTGCAAGTTCAAATTTGATAACAATACCACTAAAAATGAGTATTTTACACACGTTTTTGTAAGAGTATGTCTAGGCGTTTCCAAAAATGGCCATTTGGAGACTCCAAAATGGCACTTGGATAAACATGGCCACATACCTCGGATAAAAGGACATAACTCTTGAACGCTTCATCGTACAGTCATAATCTTGGCCTCTAATGAAAGGTGACACTTAGAGGTATCCTATCCCACATCCAGATTCACTATCAATATTGCTGAAAAAAAGTTACTGAAACATAAAGCTAAATTTTGCATATAAAAAGAGTCAAAACAAGTGTTGTTGTGGAAAATGTAATTTATATAAAAAAATGACTATCTTTTACAACACAGCAAACTATTCACATATTTGAATATATTTACAATTATAACCATTTACTGGTTGGCAGCATGCCAGTCACTGTAGCAATCTCTAGTCGGTATCAAGCACAAAGGCACATCACATGAGGAGCATTTCAACTGTGTTTTAGCATTACAGTGCCTGCACTTCAGCCTACCAGTAGTCCTCTGCCCACTGATAAAAACCAGTATGTGATGTGCTCCACGCGGAGCAGGAGGTGGGACAGGTCTGGCTGTGGAGGAAGACCCTGCTTCTGCCAGCTGCTCGGCGAGGGTCTCTCAGAATGCCTTTGGTGCAGAGGGATCGCTCCTCTCCACCCATACACCTGGAACAACAATGAAAAAATATATATATACAAAAACATAAATATATGCAACACAAAAATTGTTTCATTTCAAAATGAATACACAGTTGAATATACAGCACATACCAGCTGTACTCCTTCACAGCTGGTGGAACTGAGATGTCCTTCATCTGCCAATGTCCATCTGCACTTTTGACCCTCTATGTGACCACTTTCTGACTGGCTCCCAGTCCACATCTGAGTCCTCAGATGACTGACCATTATGTGAAAATAAAGAAATAAGTCATTTACAAAATGTTCCATCTTTTCTGTATTGTACTGCTTTACACAATGAACCCCCCCCCCACACCACACACACACACAACCCCAACAAACAACTCACACATACTCTTCCCCCTACACACACACAAACAAAGGCTTTTGTATTTATTATAAGTAAAACTTGTTTATGTCGAAATATACAGTAAAACGTAATAATAATATGAATAATACTACCAATTATGATACAATATATATGTAATAATATAATATAAGCTGTAATATAAGTCACAATTTAGTCAAATACTTACATATGCAGAGCAAAATCTTCTCCGACGGAGGAAATTTCTTCTGCGCAGGTGTGCGCTCTGTTATCTGATCTTATCTGATCCCCTCTCCTGACACGTCACTTTCACAATGAGCAAATTCCTCCTCTTCCTTCTTGGACGGTCCTTTTCACCATTTTCTACAATAAATACGCTCCCAAACTGAAAAAACGCTGAGAAATAAGCCACACTGGTGCGTCCTGCTGAGGCGCGCGATGATGCGCGTTCATGAGACTATCTAATTTCCATTTAAGCATCGGTCCCTTTGTTTCCCCGTTATCTCCACCCCCTCGACCGTCACATCTTTGTTTTCAGAATTTCATTGGCTATTCAATGCGTCAGTCATCAGCACGATTGATTCTAACTGGCTGGTTTTTTCCTGAAGCAAAGTAGGACATGGCTTCGTTTCAACGTTGGCCCTTATTGGCTATTCTAGGCTGTGGACAGGGCAGGAAAGCTGCTGTATGGCTGTATGAGGTGTCAATCGAAAGCTCAGATGACCCCCCTCCATTTTGAGACCACAGACACGTACGTCAGCACAGGAAGAAGCATTTTATGACGAAGAAAACACGGAAGTTACTGAACACCGACCAGCTACCAGTGGCGTTTTTGTGGATATTTTCTGCTATAATAATGCATTTTGGACTAAATACTTTACTGATTTGGATCGACTGGACCTTTGTGAGTTCAACCAGACCATTTTTGTGGGAATATTTTTGATCGGACGACTTTTATAACGCTCATAAGGTGAGTTGCGTCGATTTCGTAACTCCTTGTTTGTTTGTTTGTGGTGTGACAAAGGCGTTGATTGTAGCTGCTGTTATGATTATATCCTGAAATGGTTTACATTGATTGAATCACAAGAACCACGGGCGGGCCGTCGGAACGTTAACAGGTTAACTGATACTTTAAATGTTTAACACAATAAAACTACCAGTTTGTAATCGGGAAAAACAGATGCGTAAGGATGGTCCGTAAAACTGTGGAAATGGGCCGTAAAACCGTGACTGTTTACGCAGGAACACATGCACACAGGAAACAGTGAGGGGGGAGAATTAAAGTGCTTAAAAAATTCTGTGACTAACTGCAATATAGAGCAAGACACCAGTAACTACTAAATTGCTCTATGCAGCCGGATTATGTACACACGAATGAATGAATAAACATGTTTTCCTCTCGTTACAGGATTCGCCAAAGTGTGTACAACACGATTATACTGTGAGAAAGACGAGCATAAGAAGCTGCACTGCAGAAAAGGGTCTTCAAACACTGTAACTAAGGAAAAAGGTACTCAAAACGAGTGGAAAAATCTGTCCACGCAGCAAGATAATTTATCTTGGTAAGATTTCTTAAATTAAGATTGTAGAGAACACTTGTTTCTAGATTTAAGAAAGGTATAATTGGTTATTGAATCTTAAAACAAGATTTATTTTGATGAGGATGAGGAAAACGTAAAACATCTTATTTTAAGTGTTAATTGTCTCATTTTAGGATTCTCTGCCTGGTTGAGACAGAAAAGTAAAATATAACACGATATAAGATTATACTGAGACTTAAAATAAGAAAGTAATTATTAAAACAAGAAAAATATCTAACGCTTCTAAATTTAAGTTTTTTTCTTGGTAAGAACCAAATAATTTGCAGTGTGGATACATCGTATTAACTGATACTTTAAATGTTTAACACAATAAAACTACCAGTTTGCAATCGGGAAAAACAGATGCATAAGGATGGTCCGTAAAACTGTGGAAATGGGCCGTAAAACCGTGACTGTTTACACAGGAACACAGGCACACAGGAAACAGTGAGGGGGGAGAATTAAAGTGCTTAAAAAATTCTGTGACTAACTGCAATATAGAGCAAGACACCAGTAACTACTAAATTGCTCTATGCAGCCGGATTATGTACACACGAATGAATGAATAAACATGTTTTCCTCTCGTTACAGGATTCGCCAAAGTGTGTACAACACGATTATACTGTGAGAAAGACGAGCATAAGAAGCTGCACTGCAGAAAAGGGTCTTCAAACACTGTAACTAAGGAAAAAGGTACTCAAAACGAGTGGAAAAATCTGTCCACGCAGCAAGATAATTTATCTTGGTAAGATTTCTTAAATTAAGATTGTAGAGAACACTTGTTTCTAGATTTAAGAAAGGTATAATTGGTTATTGAATCTTAAAACAAGATTTATTTTGATGAGGATGAGGAAAACGTAAAACATCTTATTTTAAGTGTTAATTGTCTCATTTTAGGATTCTCTGCCTGGTTGAGACAGAAAAGTAAAATATAACACGATATAAGATTATACTGAGACTTAAAATAAGAAAGTAATTATTAAAACAAGAAAAATATCTAACGCTTCTAAATTTAAGTTTTTTTCTTGGTAAGAACCAAATAATTTGCAGTGTGGATACATCGTATTAACTGATACTTTAAATGTTTAACACAATAAAACTACCAGTTTGCAATCGGGAAAAACAGATGCATAAGGATGGTCCGTAAAACTGTGGAAATGGGCCATAAAACCGTGACTGTTTACACAGGAACACAGGCACACAGGAAACAGTGAGGGGGGAGAATTAAAGTGCTTAAAAAATTCTGTGACTAACTGCAATATAGAGCAAGACACCAGTAACTACTAAATTGCTCTATGCAGCCGGATTATGTACACATGAATGAATGAATAAACATGTTTTCCTCTCGTTACAGGATTCGCCAAAGTGTGTACAACACGATTATACTGTGAGAAAGACGAGGAGAAGAAACTGGATGGATCATTTTAACTGTTACTTAAATGTTTAACACATGAAACAGGTCAAGTTTCTGAAAAAAAAAACATTGGTCTGTGCTTGAAGTACTTAGTAGAGCGGAGATTTAATTTTGATGAAAAAAGATTATCATTTGTGGGTAATCTATACAAAAATAGTTCAGAATCTTAACAAATCACTAAAAGTCAAATATAAAAATATACACTGAAGTTTGTATCAAAATGTACACAGCATATCAATAAAAAAAACCATGTGAACTCTCCTCCATGTGAGGCTCTTAATATCACAGATTTGTTTTGCAATCCAACTCCTGTATAACACAGTTTTCTCTGTAACACCTGTATTGCAACCCAACTCTTGTATGATTGTTACATATGTATAGCAAATATTTTTTGAGAGGTTATTAACTTACTTTAAATGTTTAACACACTAAAACAGCTGCGGGGGACAAGATAAACAATAAAACTGCCCGGAAACAATAAAACTGCCCGGAAACAGATCTGACAGGGTCATAAAATCATAAAAGGGTCATAAGGTCATAAAAAGTCATAAAAGGGTCATAAAACTGTCAGCCTGATGGAAGGAACCTGGTTAATTCTCTGGTAGAGTCGAGGGCATCACCAGGAATGAGGTCACCCTCTAGCTGTCACTATATGCAGATGATATGCAGATGATGTGTCGAATCCATCCCTGTTATTACAGACATTCTAACCCAAATCAGCAGATATTCGGGTTATAAACTCAATTTTGATAAAAGCGGATTTCTTCCCATCAGTCCCCTGTCTAAGCAGTTGCCGCGTCCTCTTTCCCATTTAGAGTCGTTACAGAGGGGTTTCGATATCTAGGCATATTTGTTACTGCTTCTTTTAATGACCTTTTCAACAAAAACTTTCGCCCTCTCATTGATAAGTGTAAGCTGGACCTGGCGTGCTGGTCTTCCCTTCCTCTCTCTCATTCTGGCAGAGTTAACCTGGTTAAGTTGGTAATTCTACCTAAATTTCTCTACTTGTTTCAACATATTCCAGTTTTTATCAGGCGATTGTTCTTCCACCAGCTAGATCAGATAATATCATTTTTGTGGCTGAATAAGCCCTCCCATATCAGAAAAGCTGTATTACAACTTCCCAAAAAGATGGGCGTTCTCGCACAACCCAATCCTATCCAATACTATTGGGCATGCAACATTAACCAACTCATGAATTGGATTGACAGAGGAGTTGATACGGGCCCTCATGGGCCCTGATAGAGTGAGGGTCCACAAACTTCTCTTTGAAGTCCCTCCTCACTGCGCGTCTCCCCATCAAAACCTATAATATATCACAGAATCCTGTAGGCATCGATTCACTGAAAATTTGGATCCAGTTTCACAAACGTTACGGCTTGAATGAACCTTCGACTTTAGCACCGGTTTTTAAAAACCATTTATTCCCACCCTCCTTGTCCGACACCACTTTCACTACCTGGCGTAACAAAGGTTTGCTACATGTCAAGCACCTTTACAAACATAATGTATTCACTCATTTTACAGAACTTGCTGCCAGATTCAAACTGAACTGACTCTCATTTTTTCCCGGTTTCTTCAGGCCAGGAATTTTGTCAGAACCAACTACCCTCACTTCCCTAACCATCCACCTGGGTCTTTGATTGATTCCCTGCTCATCCTCGACCCTGCACAAAAGCGGTCTATCTCTGCGATCTACAATACCATTGACTCATTTAATTCTGACCCAACAACTCGCAGGAAGGGGGGCAGAGAAAACAGGGACGACACCAGGGTTATTATAGTTAACGAAAACTAAGACTAAAACTAAAACTAGCAATGAAAAAATATTTCAGTTAACTGAAATAAAAATAAAAACTACAATTAAAAAAAAAACGAAAACTAAATAAAAACTACAATGAAGGATGTAAAACTAACTAAAACTAAACTGAATTGTAGATAAATTCAGCTTCGTTTTCGTTGTCGTTTCGTTTTCTCCCTCGATTACTGCCATAGAGATTACTGCCTGTCCTGCAGCAGCCGCTATGCTACCCTCCCTCCAGAGAGGGGGCAGCATAGCGGATATAGACCTTTTCGGGCCGGCCCCCCGGAAGTACCCCGTCCACCATTGCTGGAGGGTGCTACAGAGCGACACTTTCACCGGCTCGCAGATTAACCAGTGTTTTTCTCTGTCTACAAATATATATTTTTATAATGTCGAGTCGGTCGAGTGGGAATAATGTTCCGTCATAAACTGTGCCAACAATGGTGTGAAAATTCAACAATGGAAGAAGAAAGTATGTGAAATACACAAGCCTTTACTGCACGAAGACTGCCTTGTTTGCAGAACAAGAAGTTAGGAAGACGTGGGTGAAAAATATCAACAGAAAGGACTTTGTTCCAAATGAATACAGCCGGGTGAGTTTTCGTTAACATTCAATCTCGTACTACTCATAGTCTCGCTGAGAGTCCCGGACGATTCTGGCCAAAAGAACAGCAGTATGAGGCTACTGTAGCCCTCGGCACTAGCACAAGCCTATAAATGAATGAATGAATGAATTAATAAATGAATGACTTAGGAGAATGATAAAATAAATTAAATATAACATTAACACATAGCCTAATTTACCGCTCGCGTTAACATTACAGCAGCATAATCTTTATGGCTTGTTGACATTAGTTATAGCCAGCGTTCCACAGTTTTTAGTGTTTCGTTATGGGAATAGATCATGCTATTTCCATAACCAATCATTAAAAACAGCGATAAACTACCTTCATCTGTAACTGGAGGCCACTGCCTAACATCATCAATCCAAGACATGTCTGCGTTATCCGTAACAGATGCTCCACGCTGCTGTGTTTGGGTTAGTTGGTGGAGCACCGCACACTCCAGTTATGGCGGGGCCACTAGGGGGCGCATGTCAGGTCGAAAAGGTGTATAATCTGCTGCATACTGCAAGAAGAAGAAAAACTAAAACTAAGACTAAAACTAAATAAAAACTAAACTGAAACTAGTCAATTCCTTAAAATAAAAACTAAACTAAAACTACTAAATTACTTGTTGAACTAACTAAAACTAAACTGAAATAAAAAAGCAAACTGGAAAACTAAATAAAAATAAAAACTAAAGAAAATTTCAAAACTATAATAACCTTGGACGACACGCTTCAAAGGGTCGACAAGCCGGGAGTGGAGCTCACAACCAGCCGCACGAGGACTGCAGCCTCTGTATATGGACTGCCTGTCCTTACCACTGTGCTACCGGGGTGGCCCATAACAGCAGAACATTTTAATGGGGAGTTTAACTTGTCAGTTGTTACAAATAACCTTGTTTCTGTTGAATCCTCCGTCTGGGAGAACTTTAAAATGAAAATGTCCATGTTAAAGTTCTGTAAGTTTATCAATCCGTGTATCATTCATTCTTTCCATGTTCAATTGTCAATAAAAATACAAAAAAAATTAAAAAAGTGACTTTTTTATATATATATTTCAATTTTAGACTTGGATCAAAAATACAAAATTTAAAAAACGGGCCGCAGAACTGAATTTGTTTTATAATGGAGGACTGGACTTTCTGTTGTCATTACACATCTGTGCCACTAGATGGAGCTGCACTGAAGTAATATTGCTACCTGAGTTGCTACCAAAACTGTAAAGTACACGGATTTTTACTGTTCTCCATGTCTCTTTTAGCTTTTCCTTGTTTACCTGCTAATTAATTTCCATTTCCGCAGCAGCCAGTAACAGACTTTTCAAAATAAAAGCATATGAGCAACATATGTTAATGCACGATAAAATAAATGTCGGCATTAATACATTAATGAGTATAGATAGATAGATAGATAGATAGATAGATAGATAGATAGATAGATAGATAGATAGATAGATAGATAGATAGATAGATAGATAGATAGATAGATAGATAGATAGATAGATAGATAGATTGAAATAAAGCTTGTATGTTCCGTTGGCTAAACTTTAAGGGTGTCTTAATGACATTAAGTCCTGGATGTCCTCTGACTTCCTGCTTCTGAATTCGGATAAAACAGAGGTTATTATCTTTGGTCCCAAACACCTGAGTGATGGATTAACTGGGTTTACGCTGGCTTCCAGCACAGCTGTGAAAAACCTTGGAGTCATTTCTGATCAGGATATGTCATTTAAGCAGCATATTAATCAGGTTTGTAAAACAGTAAAACTTTTTTCATCTCTGAAATATTGCCAAGATTAGGAGCATCCTCTCCCAGGGTGATGCTGAAAAATTAATCCACATGTTTGCCAGTTCTAGACTGGATTATTGTAATGCGTTGTTAGCAGGATGTCCGAAAAGCTCGCTGAATAGCCTTCAATTGATCCAGAACGCAGCAGCGAGGGTGCTGACAGTAATCCGCAAGCGAGATCACATCTCGCCCGTGTTAGCCTCCCTCCATTGGCTTCCTGTGAAATTTAGAATTGAGTTTAAAATTCTGCTTCTCACATATAAGGCCCTTAATGGCCTAGCTCCTCGTTATCTACCAGACCTGATAGCACGTTATGCTCCTAATAGAACTCTCTGCTCTCAGAGTGCAGGATTACTCGTCGTTCCTAGAATATCTAAAAGTAGGTTTGGAGGACTTCTGCTACCAGGCACCTTTATTCTGGAACCAGTTACCAGTTTGGGTTCAGGAGGCTGACACCATCTCCATCTTTAAAACTAAATTGAAAACATTTCTATTCAGTAAAGCCTACAGTTATTCTAAACTATAGTGTGTAGGGGCTAATAGTTATAGCTACAGTTAGTCTAAACTATAGTGTGTAGGAGCTAATAGTTACAGCCATAGTTGTAGTAGCTCAGACTAGAGAAGGCTTAATCACAGCTTCATCATAGCTATGCTGCTATAGTCCTACACTGCAACATGATCTGCTGAGTGGTGTCTCCACTGCTCTTCCCCCTTTCCTTCCCTTTCCTCCTCCCTTCCTCCTCCTTCAGCTCATTCCATAGTTAATTAGGAGCACCTCGTTACTGTAACTGTGCTCCATTTTCTTTCCTGTAGTTTGTTGTGCTGTTTTCCTCCTTTTTTCTGTTTTCTTTCTGTGTGTTTCCAGGTCAGAGTTTCCTGAGTTTCATGCTGACTTGCAGTTCCCTCCTCTGTCCATCCCAGCATTTACCTCCATCTGTGTGTGCAGGTGTGTTCAGGGTGACTGGTGATTCAGTCCTCTGACCATCTCGAGAGTGGAAATGCAACACAGAATACATTTATAAGAAAGGTCAGAGCAGACTCTACTTTTTAAGAAAGTTGAGATCTTTTAATGTCTGCACCAAGATGTTGCACATCTTCTATAGGTCTGTTGTGGAAAGTGCAATCAGCTTTGCAGCCATCTGCTGGGGCAGCAGCATCAGGACCAGAGACCTGAAGAGAATCAACAAACTGATCAAGAAAGCTGGATCTGTGCTGGGTGTAACTCTGGAGCCGCTGGAGCTGATTGTACAAAAAAGAATGCTGCACAAGCTGATGAAGATGATGGAGGACTCTTCACATCCTCTCCACGACACAGTGATCAAACAACAGAGTGTGTTCAGTGAGAGGTTTCTTCAGGTCAGTTGCAAGACGGAAAGATACAGAAGATCAGTCCTGCCAGCAGCCATCAGCCTCCACAACAAGACATAACACCTATTATTATTATCATTATTATCAATTAATATTATTATTATTATTATTGCTGTAATTTTATTATGTTGCTGTCGTTTGTCTGTTGTTTTTCTTTCTTCATCCAGCTGGTCTTCATCAGGAAGGTCCCCCCATATGATCCAGGTCCTGATCAAGGTTTGTTCCTCTTAAAGTGGAATTTTTTCTTGCCACTGTTTGGCTTAAAGGTTTTTTTTTTTTTTTTTTCCCAATGTGGGAGTTATTTACCTGCCATTATCATTTGATTTGGGTTTAATATTATAATTTTAGTTAATGATATTTGCTCGGAAGTCATGATCTGGGTCTCTGTAAAGCGCCTAGAGACAATTGGCATTGTAACAGACACTATACAAATAAAATTGAATTGACCAGAGACTGAGTTATTGAAAACTGGTGAACTACTTTGTAGCATGGTGTGGGAACAATAATCTCATCTTAAATGTGGACAAAGGAGATGATTGTGGATCTTAGGACGATTTTAGACTTGTTCCTGATCCTCCTAAAACCCACAATCAAGTCAAACAGCATTTCCATCATGGAGAAGAAGTGGAGGTGGTGGAGAATAAATACGTCAGTGTTCACCTGGACAACAGACTGGACTGGAGACATTGATGCTGTTGATAAGAAGGGACAGAGCAGACTTTAGTTCTGGAGGAAGCTGAGGTCCTTCAGTGTTGCAGCCAGATGTTCAGATCTTCTATCAGTCTGTTGTGGAGAGTTCAGTCCATCTGCAGTCATCTGTAGGAGAAGCAGCATCAGAACCAGAGACTTAAAGAACCCGAACAACTGATGAAGAAGGCTGGATCTGTTCTGGAGATGATGGAGAAAAGGAGGATACTTCACAAAATGAAGACCATTGTAGAAAATTCCTGAACATCCTCTATACCAGTGGTCCCCAACCCCCAGGCCACGGACCGGTACCGGGCCGTGCAAGAAAAAAATAGTTTTTTTAAGTTTTATTTATTATATGAGTCTGAACGAGCTTTTATTTTGAAAAATATTTTATTTTGAAAAATGACCAGATTCTCTGGGTTATGTCAAAATTAGTAAAGAAACAATAAGAAACAGACATCTTTGGAAAGTTTCCTTGTGAAGGGAAAACGCACAGCGAAGAGAAAGAAAAACAGCAGACGACTTCCAAGAAAAAGAAAGATTTAACAGACAATACCAGGAGTCCTACTGAAATATGGATTTATCACCACAGTTGATTCTACGTACCAAGCCTGCTCTGTGTGAGTTTTCTTTCTTTTTTTTTGTTATTTATTTAATGGGTACAGAGGATGTTAACAGATACTTTGACGTTATACTCATGTTATTGGCGTAATGTAACAAGAAAGCTCAGAGCTGAGCTTCAGCAGCATCAAGGCTGGAACTAAAACAGCCTTTTATCTCCTCAAACTGATATGAAGAGTCAGAGATCTGATGTCCAGAGCAGATTTAGAGAAGCTCATCCAGCCTTCATCTCCAGCAGACTGACTACTGTAACGCTCTTCTGTCTGGTCTTCAGCTCATCCAGAACGCTGCTGCCAGAGTTCTGACCAGAACCAGAAGACATGAAGATGCTGAACATGGCTGGTGGAGACATTTGAAACATTCAGAGCTTTTCCTAATGGACAGTGAGTAGTTACTAGTGGACTTTCTAACATCTGTCTTGGTGGTGTCCTGAAATACTTTCTAATAACCTGTTTTAGGTCGTCAGACCAACTAGAGAACAGAGACCTGTTGACAAAGGAGGAGGTTTGGTTTTGACCTTGGTGGGAATATAAACAACCCCCACCCCCATTTTACAGAGAAATTTACTCTCCATCCATCATAGAACATATTCAACTGCTCTATGTGAACATCAACAATGACATGACATTTGATCTATTACTTTCAGAACACAATAATATGTTCATTGATAATTTTGTGTAACTGTGACGAGAAGAAGTGACACACAAGGAGGCAAATTCATTCAAGACTTTAAACCTTTACTCCAGTCATAGTGTTCCTATAACTTCAATGAACACTGAAACATCAAACAATACCACACCTGATAACAAAGAGCTTCAAGAATACAAATATCCAGAGATGTTTCCTGCTAAATGTGGATTATGCAGAAACATGGGTTCCATGTAGCCACGAGGAACCCCCTGTAGCAACTAGGAAAAACTCCTAAACCTGCTAAATGTAAATGATAAAGAGGCCCATAAATGTACTACAGTAAAGCATAATATGTAAAAGCACAAAAATCTGTAAAAGCAGACGTCAAAATCTTCATTTCCAGAAGGAGCTGAACATCTTCATACAGGAACTTTTGAAATTACCCAGAGAATGCAAAAGTAAACAAAGCTTGAAAAATCTCAATTCAGCAAAATTATCTAAAAGCTAACAAATAAGAACAAGCTAAATACAGCAAGGTGAGCTACATACTAGCCACAACTAAGTGAGATGAAGTGCTCAGAGAAGCCAGGTTAAAAAAAAACTGCAAAATTAGATGCATGTTAAACTAAGCTAAATTAATGTTATGCTCAAAATTTCTGTCAGCTGTATGTTAACAACAGCAAAATTAGCAAAATGCTAATTTTGATCAAAACCATTTTGATACACTTAGTTTCACAAGAAATAGTGCAATGATGTAATTTTTATTTTATTTTCTGTAAAAAATTGAGAAAAAAAAATGACATGAAACTGACGATCTCCCATTAAAAAGTATGCAGAATTTCAGGTGACTCTTCAGACTGTGAGGCTCATATTTCAAATTCATCAAGTTGCGGCGCTTTGGTAGGTTAGGATTAGAAAATGAACAAATTTACAAATGTTTTTATGTATAAATTTTTAGGTCAAGTTGAAGCATATAGGCACTAACACAACCTGAAAGCAAAAGGAAATGTTTTTTTTTTTTTTTTTTAAAAGTCATATGAAAATAGTCTTAACCTTTGAGAACCATTTAAAGTTTAAATGTCTCTAGCTGAAAGCAGCAGCTTCTGATGGAAATCTGTTTTTTGTTGACTGCTTCAGTTTTTGAACCCAAATGAAATTATTCTTAGAAATAATAATTTATTATTTTTACTTTTTCTGTGCTCTCCTCTCTCTGTCCTACATCCTCTTTCTGTCCTCCATCTTCTCTCTGTCCTACATCCTCTCTCTGTCCTGTCTCCCCTCTTTTTCTTTCTCTACCCGGCTGGCCTTCGGCAGGAAGGTCCCCCCATATGAGCCAGGTCCTGCTCAAGGTTTCTTCCTCTTAAAGTGGAGTTTTTCCTTGCCACTGTTTGGTATAAAGGTTTTTTTTTCTCCCTACGTGGGAGTTTTTTACCTGCCATTATCATTGATTGGATTTAATTATATAATCTTAGTTGATGATATTTGCTCGGGGGTCATGGTCTGGGTCTCTGTAAAGCGCCTAGAGACAATTGTCATTGTAACAGACGCTATATAAATAAAATTGAATTGAATTGAATTGAATAATCTCTGAATTGCTGTTTTTGTTTAAAAAAAAGTAAATCTGCTTCTGGTTCTCTTTGATTCTGGATAATTTTAGATGGTCTGCGTCTGCTGAGTTATTGCTCTTTTTATGATGACATGTTTGAATCTTTGGATTCTGGGTAAAACATTTCTTGTGTTCAGTTTGTTTACTCTTTACTTAATTACTGTAATGATTTGCAGCTCTATCTCCTCTTATTCATCCCAGTTAGTTCTGCTACTGGTTTCCAGTCACGCCTGGATGGTGTGACTGGTTTCTCCTCAGCTGTCTTGTGTTTGCTGCCTCCTTCTGTCTGGATTCTTTCCAGTTTCCTTTGTTCTTTTCCAGATCATCACCTTTTCAAATCCTTCTACTATGCAATCATTTAGCCAAAATGGCACCGTATGCAAATATTTTCACTGTCTGCTGATGTTGGTGCTCGACTTCTGGAAAACGTTCTTGTATGAACCTTGGAGCTGATTCTGTGTCCCATAAGGCACTTCACTTAAGCTTTGTTTCCTTTCCTGTTTCCTCCCTTCCTGTTTAGGTAACTGATTTGATTTTACTTGTTGTTTTGAAGCCTGAATCCCGTCGAGGCTTTTTAGATATGTGGGGAAAAAAAAAAAAACTCCTGAAGAAAGTGTTTAGCAGATAGTTTATTTCCTGAATGATGAACTGAGAGCAGGTTTAAAGTGTTAAATGAAGAGCGTGAAGCCGTGTTCTGAGCCTCACAGTCTGGATGACTGCACGCCTGTTTCCAGAACCGCCTCAGGACCAGCACGCTCACACCTGAGAAAGGTGTGGTCCTGGTTCAGGTGGGACGTGATGAAGTCTGGGAAGTGTCTCTGCAGAACCACCTCCAGAAACATGTCTGCTGCTGTGTGTAACCTCTGTTCAGTCCTAAAAAAGACGGAGACAGTGTCCACATGGACAATCAAACTAAGGAGGCAAGAACAAGAATCATTTCAGTTTCAACAGACATGAAAACACTTTTCTGTTGTGCTTTAGCACAGTGTCCTTAAAGAAAACCCATCAGAACTCTGTCCCTGCAGGAGTGCTGCAGACGCTGATGTCCTCACATCTGGAGTTGGGAAGAGTTCAGGATTCAAACACCACCCAGCTGATTCTGGTTTACCATTTCCAGTAAGATGCTTTAAGGGGAATGTGATGTTAAAACAGGCCAAAGGACTCATTAACAGCTGTGCTCTTTCAGACTGTACTGGCTCCTATTATTATTATCATCATTATTATTATTATTATTATTATTGTTTGTACTGGTGCAAAAACATTTCCTGGTTGCAAGTAAATAAAATCAGGATTTCCTGCTTTTCTTTTTTGTGGTAGTTTTGATATCCAGTTGCTTGGATTCCCAGCTGTCCTGAGCTAGTTGGGACCAGCTCGTAGAAACTGGTGACAGGTTAAAACCAGCTGAGCAGAAACCAGTTTCCACTCATGGAACTGGTTCCTCCTGAGCTAGTTGGGACCAGCTCATGGACACTGGTGACGGGTTAAAACCGGCTGAGCAGAAACCAGTTTCCACTCATGAAACTGGTCTCTCCTGAGCTAGTTGGTACCAGCTCATAGAAACTGGTGACGGATCAAAACCAGCTGAGCAGAAACCAGTTTCCACTCATGAAACTGGTTTCTCGTGAGCTAGTTGGGACCAGCTCATAGAAACTGGTGACGGATCAAAACCAGCTGAGCAGAAACCAGTTTCCACTCATGGAACTGGTTTCTCCTGAGCTAGTTGGGACCAGCTCATAGAAACTGGTGACGGATCAAAACCAGCTGAGCAGAAACCAGTTTCCCCTCATGGAACTGGTTTCTCCTGAGCTAGTTGGGACCAGCTCATAGAAACTGGTGACGGATCAAAACCAGCTGAGCAGAAACCAGTTTCCACTCATGAAACTGGTTTCTCGTGAGCTAGTTGGGACCAGCTCATAGAAACTGGTGACGGATCAAAACCAGCTGAGCAGAAACCAGTTTCCACTAATGGAACTGGTTTCTCCTGAGCTAGTTGGGACCAGCTCATGGACACTGGTGACGGGTTAAAACCGGCTGAGCAGAAACCAGTTTCCACTCATGAAACTGGTCTCTCCTGAGCTAGTTCGGACCAGCTCATAGAAACTGGTGACGGGTTAAAACCAGCTGAGCAGAAACCAGTTTCCACTCATGAAACTGGTTTCTCCTGAGCTAGTTGGGACCAGCTCATAGAAACTGGTGACGGATCAAAACCAGCTGAGCAGAAACCAGTTTCCACTCATGGAACTGGTTTCTCCTGAGCTAGTTGGGACCAGCTCATAGAAACTGGTGACGGGTTAAAACCAGCTGAGCAGAAACCAGTTTCCACTCATGGAACTGGTTTCTCCTGAGCTAGTTGGGACCAGCTCATGGAAACTGGTGACGGGTTAAAACCAGCTGAGAAGAAACCAGTTTCCACTCATGAAACTGGTTTCTCCTGAGCTAGTTGGGACCAGCTCATAGAAACTGGTGACGGGTTAAAACCAGCTGAGCAGAAACCAGTTTCCACTCATGAAACTGGTTTCTCCTGAGCTAGTTGGGACCAGCTCATAGAAACTGGTGACGGATCAAAACCAGCTGAGCAGAAACCAGTTTCCACTCATGGAACTGGTTTCTCCTGAGCTAGTTGGGACCAGCTCATAGAAACTGGTGACGGGTTAAAACCAGCTGAGCAGAAACCAGTTTCCACTCATGAAACTGGTTTCTCCTGAGCTAGTTGGGACCAGCTCATAGAAACTGGTGACGGGTTAAAACCAGCTGAGCAGAAACCAGTTTCCACTCATAAAACTGGTTTCTCCTGAGCTAGTTGGGACCAGCTCATGGAAACTGGTGACAGGTTAAAACCAGCTGAGCAGAAACCAGTTTCCACTCATAAAACTGGTTTCTCCTGAGCTTGTTGGGACCAGCTCATGGAAACTGGTGACAGGTTAAAACCAGCTGAGCAGAAACCAGTTTCCACTCATGAAACTGGTTTCTCCTGAGCTAGTTGGGACCAGCTCATAGAAACTGATGACGGATCAAAACCAGCTGAGCAGAAACCAGTTTCCACTCATGAAACTGGTTTCTCCTGAGCTAGTTGGGACCAGCTCATAGAAACTGGTGACGGATCAAAACCAGCTGAGCAGAAACCAGTTTCCACTCATGGAACTGGTTTCTCCTGAGCTAGTTGGGACCAGCTCATAGAAACTGGTGACAGATCAAAACCAGCTGAGCAGAAACCAGTTTCCACTCATGAAACTGGTTTCTCCTGAGCTAGTTGGGACCAGCTCATAGAAACTGGTGACGGGTTAAAACCAGCTGAGCAGAAACCAGTTTCCACTAATGAAACTGGTTTCTCCTGAGCTAGTTTGGACCAGCTCATAGAAACTAGTGACGAGTTAAACCAGCTGAGCAGAAACCAGTTTCCACTCATAAATCTGGTTTCTCCTGAGCTAGTTGGGACCAGCTCATGGAAACTGGTGACAGGTTAAAACCAGCTGAGCAGAAACCAGTTTCCACTCATGAAACTGGTTTCTCCTGAGCTAGTTGGGACCAGCTCAGAGAAACTGATGACGGATCAAAACCAGCTGAGCAGAAACCAGTTTCCACTCATGAAACTGGTTTCTCCTGAGCTAGTTGGGACCAGCTCATAGAAACTGGTGACGGATCAAAACCAGCTGAGCAGAAACCAGTTTCCACTCATGAAACTGGTTTCTCCTGAGCTAGTTGGGACCTGCTCATAGAAACTGGTGACGGATCAAAACCAGCTGAGCAGAAACCTCAGCAGAAACCAGTTTCCCCTCATGGAACTGGTTCCTCCTGAGGTAGTTGGTACCAGCTCATGGAAACTGGTGACAGGTTAAAACCAGCTGAGCAGAAACCAGTTTCCACTCATGAAACTGGTTTCTCCTGAGCTAGTTGGGACCAGCTCATAGAAACTGATGACGGATCAAAACCAGCTGAGCAGAAACCAGTTTCCACTCATGAACTGGTTTCTCCTGAGCTAGTTGGGACCAGCTCATAGAAACTGGTGACGGATCAAAACCAGCTGAGCAGAAACCAGTTTCCACTCATGAAACTGGTTTCTCCTGAGCTAGTTGGGACCAGCTCATAGAAACTGGTGACAGGTTAAAACCAGCTGAGCAGAAGCCAGTTTCCACTCATGAAACTGGTTTCTCCTGAGCTAGTTGGGACCAGCTCATAGAAACTTGTGACGGGTTAAAACCAGCTGAGCAGAAACCAGTTTCCACTCATGAAACTGGTTTCTCCTGTGCTAGTTGGGACCAGCTCATAGAAACTGGTGACGGATCAAAACCAGCTGAGCAGAAACCAGTTTCCACTCATGGAACTGGTTTCTCCTGAGCTTGTTGGGACCAGCTCATAGAAACTGGTTTCTCCTGAGCTAGTTGGGACCAGCTCATAGAAACTGGTGACGGATCAAAACCAGCTGAGCAGAAACCAGTTTCCACTCATGAAACTGGTTTCTCCTGAGCTAGTTGGGACCAGCTCATAGAAACTGGTGACGGGTTAAAACCAGCTGAGCAGAAACCATTTTCCACTCATGAAACTGGTTTCTCCTAAGCTAATTGGGACCAGCTCATAGAAACTGGTTTCTCCTGAACTAGTTGGGACCGGCTCATAGAAACTAGTTTCTCCAGAACTAGTTGGGACCAGCTCATAGAAACTGGTTTCTCCTGAGCTAGTTGGGACCAGCTCATGGAAACTGGTGACGGGTTAAAACCAGCTGAGCAGAAACCAGTTTCCACTTATGAAACTGGTTTCTCCTGAGCTAGTTGGGACCAGCTCATTTAAAACTGGTGACGGGTTAAAACCAGCTGAGCAGAAACCAGTTTCCACTCATGGAACTGGTTTCTCCTGAGCTAGTTGGGACCAGCTCATAGAAACTGGTGACGGATCAAAACCAGCTGAGCAGAAACCAGTTTCCACTCATGAAACTGGTTTCTCCTGAGCTAGTTGGGACCAGCTCATAGAAACTGGTGACGGGTTAAAACCAGCTGAGCAGAAACCAGTTTCCACTCATGGAACTGGTTTCTCCTGAGCTAGTTGGGACCAGCTCATAGAAACTGGTGACGGGTTAAAACCGGCTGAGCAGAAACCAGTTTCCACTCATGGAACTGGTTTCTCCTGAGCTAGTTGGGACCAGCTCATGGACACTGGTGACGGGTTAAAACCGGCTGAGCAGAAACCAGTTTCCACTCATGAAACTGGTCTCTCCTGAGCTAGTTGGGACCAGCTCATAGAAACTGGTGACGGGTTAAAACCGGCTGAGCAGAAACCAGTTTCCACTCATGAAACTGGTTTCTCCTGAGCTAGTTGGGACCAGCTCATAGAAACTGGTGATGGGTTAAAACCGGCTGAGCAGAAACCAGTTTCCACTCATGAAACTGGTTTCTCCTGAGCTAGTTGGGACCAGCTCATAGAAACTGGTTTCTTCTGAGCTAGTTGGGACCAGCTCATAGAAACTGGTTTCTCCTGAGCTAGTTGGGACCAGCTCATGGAAACTGGTGACGGATCAAAACCAGCTGAGCAGAAACCAGTTTCCACTCATGAAACTGGTTTCTCCTGAGCTAGTTGGGACCAGCTCATGGAAACTGGTGACAGGTTAAAACCAGCTGAGCAGAAACCAGTTTCCACTCATGGAACTGGTTTCTCCTGAGCTAGTTGGGACCAGCTCATAGAAACTGATGACGGATCAAAACCAGCTGAGCAGAAACCAGTTTCCACTCATGAAACTGGTTTCTCCTGAGCTAGTTGGGACCAGCTCATAGAAACTGGTGACGGATCAAAACCAGCTGAGCAGAAACCAGTTTCCACTCATGAAACTGGTTTCTCCTGAGCTAGTTGGGACCAGCTCATAGAAACTGGTGACGGGTTAAAACCAGCTGAGCAGAAACCAGTTTCCACTCATGGAACTGGTTTCTCCTGAGCTAGTTGGGACCAGCTCATAGAAACTGGTGACGGGTTAAAACCGGCTGAGCAGAAACCAGTTTCCACTCATGAAACTGGTTTCTCCTGAGCTAGTTGGGACCAGCTCATGGACACTGGTGACGGGTTAAAACCGGCTGAGCAGAAACCAGTTTCCACTCATGAAACTGGTCTCTCCTGAGCTAGTTGGGACCAGCTCATAGAAACTGGTGACGGGTTAAAACCGGCTGAGCAGAAACCAGTTTCCACTCATGAAACTGGTTTCTCCTGAGCTAGTTGGGACCAGCTCATAGAAACTGGTTTCTTCTGAGCTAGTTGGGACCAGCTCATAGAAACTGGTTTCTCCTGAGCTAGTTGGGACCAGCTCATGGAAACTGGTGACAGATCAAAACCAGCTGAGCAGAAACCAGTTTCCACTCATGAAACTGGTTTCTCCTGAGCTAGTTGGGACCAGCTCATGGAAACTGGTGACAGGTTAAAACCAGCTGAGCAGAAACCAGTTTCCACTCATGGAACTGGTTTCTCCTGAGCTAGTTGGGACCAGCTCATAGAAACTGATGACGGATCAAAACCAGCTGAGCAGAAACCAGTTTCCACTCATGAAACTGGTTTCTCCTGAGCTAGTTGGGACCAGCTCAGAGAAACTGGTGACGGGTTAAAACCAGCTTGGCAGACTTCCTGGCTTCCATCCTACTGTTGTTGGTGCATCAGTCCTCACTGGGCCCAGATGGAAATATTGATCACCTGACCTTGTTCTGTTAGCACAGTTAGCGCAGCTGTGAGGTCTGACAGTGAGCGTTGTCAGTGAACGCACCACTGCACGTTAGCCTCATTTTATATTGATGACGGGTCAGATCCGTGTTGTGATCAGCTCATAACTCTGAGGAGCATCAGCCTACCGAGCAAGGCGACAGAGAGCAGCGAGCTCCATCAGGAGCTCCTGGATGAGCTGGACCACCAGCCACCGGGTCACCACCCTGCCGTCGTTCTCCAGCTGGGCCTGGTGACGGATCCACTGCCACACCTGGAGACACAAACACAAACTAGTCACACTGGGTTTCTGCAGTCATGACTGGAGGTCTGCCATCAAAAACTGAAACCACTGTTTTACTAACTAGTGAACATATTCAAGATCTAGAAAGTTCTCTCATAGATAGTTGGT
Organism: Hirundichthys speculiger; assembly: GCA_018398805.1. Classification (NCBI taxonomy): domain Eukaryota; kingdom Metazoa; phylum Chordata; class Actinopteri; order Beloniformes; family Exocoetidae; genus Hirundichthys; species Hirundichthys speculiger. Next base: position 31,027 of record JAGFBZ010002962.1, read on the forward strand.
GGTGTTTACTGACATCAACGTTGAACTAATATCATTCAACTGCATCACATCCATTTACAGAGAGATAGATAGATAGATAGATAGATAGATAGATAGATAGATAGATAGATAGATAGATAGATAGATAGATAGATAGATAGATAGATAGATAGAGTGAGACCAGTCAACTGCTGGTTTTAAAAACACAAAGCTCTGGATGATCTTTTAACTTCTTTTACCAGACTCAGACCAGACTAAGGTTGTCATGTTTGGACTGAACCGCTCCAGTTCACCTGGATGGATTACTGGACCAGAACCACTGGGATCAGTCTGGAGTTATTTTGGAAGGAAACCAGAAGTTTACATCAGTGTATAAAAAGACATAACTTTTCTTTCCTCACTGTCTGACATTAAATCAGACTAAATGTTTCCTGTTTTAGGATTACCTAAATTATTTCTATTTCCTAATTATTCCTAATAATGAGAGAGAGTATTTTTTAATTACTTTCTTCAAAGTCAGAAGCAAACCCAGATGATGATGTCATGGCTTTGGAAGCTTCTGATGTGAACTGACAACAACCTCAAACACACTGCTCCCTGATACGGCATCATGGGAAATTCTAAAGAAATCAGCCAAGATATCAGTTAGAGAACTGTGGACCTCCACCAGACTGGTTCATTGTTGAGTCCAGTTTCCAGATGTGTGAAGGAGCCACGTTCATCTCCTCCCACAGTTCTCCACCAGTAGAACCAGCATGGGAACGTCCACCATCATCGTCCTCAGGAAGGAGATGGTTCTGAGTTCCAGAGATGAACCTGGACCAACCCCAGAACTGAAGCTGAACAGCTGGTCAGAGAGGGTCATCATCCACAGAGAAACCAGTCCTGGACCAACATGGACTGAAGGACCACTCAGCTGGTCAGAGAAACCAGTCCTGGACCAACATGGACTGAAGGACCACTCAGCTGGTCAGAGAAACCAGTCCTGGACCAACATGGACTGAAGGACTGAAGCTGGTCAGAGAAACCAGTCCTGGACCAACATGGACTGAAGGACCACTCAGCTGGTCAGAGAAACCAGTCCTGGACCAACATGGACTGAAGGACTGAAGCTGGTCAGAGAAAATAGTCCTGGACCAACATGGACTGAAGGACTGAAGCTGGTCAGAGAAACCAGTCCTGGACCAACATGGACTGAAGGACCACTCAGCCAGGAAGAAGACATTACTCCAGAAGAGACAGGACAGAGACACATTACAGTTTAGAGACGCTCACAGGGACAAAGAGCTTCATTTCTGGAGACATGTCCTGGTCTGATGGAACTAAAACTGGACTGTCTGGACATGATGACCATCGTTACATCTGGAGGAGAAAGACCTGAGAACACCATCCAGCTGTGGAGCACGGGGGTGGCAGCATCATGATGTGGGGGTGTTCAGCTGCAGGAGGGACTGGTGGACTGAACATTCTGGAGAAATATAGAAGCAACATCTCAGACATCAGCCAGGAAGTTAAATCTCGGACACTAAAGGGTCTCCAGATGGACGATGACCCTGAACGCACCACCAGATTAGTTACTGAGAGGCTTCAGGACTACAGAGTCCATGTTCTGGAGTGGACATCACAGAGACCTGATCTCAGTCCTGGAGAACATCTGACTCGGTTCCTCCAGTTCTGGACCAGAATTCAAACTATTAGAGAAGCTTCTGGATGGAAACCAGAAACATCTGAACCAAGTCAGACAGTTTAAAGGCAACGATACCAGATACTGAGGAGATGGATGGAAATGTCTGACTTTGAAGAAAGAAATAAAAAATGATTCAAATCTCTCTCTCATGATTCTGACATTTATCAGACAGAATTCATCTGGTGATCCTAACGGACCTAAAACAGGAAACGTTTAGTCAGATTTAATGTGAAAAGAAAAAGATTCTGTGTATTTTTCTTCAACTGTATGTAAACGTCTGGTTTCAGCTGTATGTCATTATCACTGCCGTTACTGTAGATTTTCTTTTTCCTCTGTGTGTGTCGGTGTCCAGACGGACAGTCAGCCTTCATGAGTCTTCTTCTCCCAGAGGTCTCCTCTCCACCGCCACCATCATGTACACACAAATCTACTCGTTTCCTTCACTAGGCTGCTATGAACAGGTCTGATGGAAACGCAGTTGGTATGGTAACATTAAAACCAACAGGTCAGTAATCAGTTGGGTTCGTGTTAAACTGGAGCTCATGGAAGGTAACTGAACTGTAAACCCACCTGTGATCTGGAAATCTCTGCAGTGGCTGAATCTTCAACCTGGCCTCTGTAGAAAAAATGGCCTTTACCTGAGAAACAGAGTGCCGTTTTAAAGTCAGCTCACAGAACAGGATGCAGCCCAGAGCACCTCTGTAATTACCTGACAGCCACGCGTTAATGAAGAGGATACCAACGGCGATGTTGTACTTCAGGCCGTGAAGAGTGACTCCTCCCTGGGGAAAAATACAAGTTACGCATTTATACTTTCTGAAGCAACATGTTTCCTCCCAGTGAAGCTGCTGGTAACAGCTCACTCACTGGTGGCATCGACAGCAGGTCCCTGGGAGTCACTCTGACGTCATCTCGAAGCAGGTGAAGCTGGTTATCACCGTCGCTGTGGTTCTGGAAGAGCTGGGAGAAGATAAATCAGTACCAGGACCGACTCTGGGTCAGCCTGTGTGGAAGGGAAATGATCTGCTGCTTACTTCCTGCATGGGCTCGACCAGCTTCAGGTCGTACACCATGAAACCGTCCACACCTGCATGGATCTCCAGTAACTTCAGTCTGACGCGTGCAGGAAAAGAAAATCCGGTCAGTTAACATGTATTTAGATGCTGCGGTTCTGTGGGTCAGGAGTGTGGTGCTGCCAGCAGATGCTACGGTTCTGTGGGTCAGGAGCGTGGCGCTGCCAGCAGATGCTATGGTTCTGTGGGTCAGGAGTGTGGTGCTGCCAGCAGATGCTACGGTTCTGTGGGTCAGGAGTGTGGCGCTGCCAGCAGATGCTATGGTTTTGTGGGTCAGGAGTGTGGCGCTGCCAGCAGATGGCAGATGCTACGGTTCTGTGGGTCAGGAGTGTGGCGCTGCCAGCAAATGCTATGGTTCTGTGGGTCATGAGCGTGGCGCTGCCAGCATATGCTACGGTTCTGTGGGTCAGGAGTGTGGCGCTGCCAGCAGATGGCAGATGCTACGGTTCTGTGGGTCAGGAGTGTGGCGCTGCCAGCAGATGCTATGGTTCTGTGGGTCAGGAGTGTGGTGCTGCCAGCAGATGCTACAGTTCTGTGGGTCAGGAGTGTGGCGCTGCCAGCAGATGCTATGGTTTTGTGGGTCAGGAGTGTGGCGCTGCCAGCATATGCTACGGTTCTGTGGGTCAGGAGTGTGGCGCTGCCAGCAGATGGCAGATGCTACGGTTCTGCGGGTCAGGAGTGTGGCGCTGCCAGCAGATGCTATGGTTCTGTGGGTCAGGAGTGTGGCGCTGCCAGCATATGCTACGGTTCTGTGGGTCAGGAGTGTGGCGATGCCAGCAGATGCTATGGTTCTGTGGGTCAGGAGTGTGGCGCTGCCAGCATATGCTACGGTTCTGTGGGTCAGGAGTGTGGCGCTGCCAGCAGATGCTATGGTTCTGTGGGTCAGGAGTGTGGCGCTGCCAGCATATGCTACGGTTCTGTGGGTCTTGAGTGTGGCGCTGCCAGCAGATGCTACGGTTCTGTGGGTCAGGAGTGTGGTGCTGCCAGCAGATGCTATGGTTCTGTGGGTCAGGAGTGTGGCGCTGCCAGCATATGCTACGGTTCTGTGGGTCCTGAGTGTGGCGCTGCCAGCAGATGGCAGATGCTACGGTTCTGTGGGTCCTGAGTGTGGCGCTGCCAGCAGATGCTACGGTTCTGTGGGTCCTGAGTGTGGCGCTGCCAGCAGATGCTACGGTTCTGTGGGTCATGAGTGCGTGCGCTGCCAGCAGATGCTACGGTTCTGTGGGTCATGAGCGTGGCGCTGCCAGCAGATGCTACGGTTCTGTGGGTCATGAGTGTGGCGCTGCCAGCAGATGCTACGGTTCTGTGGGTCATGAGCGTGGCGCTGCCAGCAGATGCTACGGTTCTGTGGGTCATGAGTGTGGCGCTGCCAACAGATGCTACGGTTCAGTGGGTCCTGAGTGTGGCGCTGCCAGCAGATGCTACGGTTCTGTGGGTCATGAGCGTGGCGCTGCCAGCAGATGCTACGGTTCTGTGGGTCATGAGCGTGGCGCTGCCAGCAGATGCTACGGTTCTGTGGGTCAGGAGCGTGGCACTGCCAGCAGATGCTACGGTTCTGTGGGTCATGAGCGTGGCGCTGCCAGCAGATGCTACGGTTCTGTGGGTCATGAGCGTGGCGCTGCCAGCAGATGCTACGGTTCTGTGGGTCAGGAGCGTGGCGCTGCCAGCAGATGCTACGGTTCTGTGGGTCATGAGCGTGGCGCTGCCAGCAGATGCTACGGTTCTGTGGGTCATGAGTGTGGCGCTGCCAGCAGATGCTACGGTTCTGTGGGTCATGAGCGTGGCGCTGCCAGCAGATGCTACGGTTCTGTGGGTCATGAGTGTGGCGCTGCCAGCAGATGCTACGGTTCTGTGGGTCCTGAGTGTGGCGCTGCCAGCAGATGCTACGGTTCTGTGGGTCATGAGCGTGGCGCTGCCAGCAGATGCTACGGTTCTGTGGGTCATGAGCGTGGCGCTGCCAGCAGATGCTACGGTTCTGTGGGTCATGAGTGTGGCGCTGCCAGCAGATGCTACGGTTCTGTGGGTCATGAGCGTGGCGCTGCCAGCAGATGCTACGGTTCTGTGGGTCATGAGTGTGGCGCTGCCAACAGATGCTACGGTTCAGTGGGTCCTGAGTGTGGCGCTGCCAGCAGATGCTACGGTTCTGTGGGTCATGAGCGTGGCGCTGCCAGCAGATGCTACGGTTCTGTGGGTCATGAGCGTGGCGCTGCCAGCAGATGCTACGGTTCTGTGGGTCATGAGCGTGGCGCTGCCAGCAGATGCTACGGTTCTGTGGGTCAGGAGCGTGGCACTGCCAGCAGATGCTACGGTTCTGTGGGTCATGAGCGTGGCGCTGCCAGCAGATGCTACGGTTCTGTGGGTCATGAGCGTGGCGCTGCCAGCAGATGCTACGGTTCTGTGGGTCAGGAGCGTGGTGCTGCCAGCAGATGCTGCGGTTCTGTGGGTCAGGAGCGTGGCGCTGCCAGCAGATGCTACGGTTCTGTGGGTCAGGAGTGTGGCGCTGCCAACAGATGCTACGGTTCTGTGGGTCCTGAGTGTGGCGCCGCCAGCAGATGCTACGGTTCTGTGGGTCCTGAGTGTGGCGCCACCAGCAGATGCTACGGTTCTGTGGGTCCTGAGTGTGGCGCCGCCAGCAGATGCTACGGTTCTGTGGGTCATGAGTGTGGCGCTGCCAGCAGATGCTGCGGTTCTGTGGGTCCTGAGCGTGGCGCTGCCAGCAGATGCTACGGTTCTGTGGGTCATGAGCGTGGCGCTGCCAGTAGATGCTGCGGTTCTGTGGGTCAGGAGTGTGGCGCTGCCAGCAGATGCTACGGTTCTGTGGGTCATGAGCGTGGCGCTGCCAGCAGATGCTACGGTTCTGTGGGTCAGGAGTGTGGCGCTGCCAGCAGATGCTACGGTTCTGTGGGTCATGAGTGTGGTGCTGCCAGCAGATGCTGCAGTTCTGTGGGTCAGGAGTGTGTCGCTGCCAGCAGATGCTACGGTTCTGTGGGTCAGGAGTGTGGCGCTGCCAGCAGATGCTAATCCTGAAACAAGACTAAACAAACCTGCTCATATTTAAATTATGTTTCTTCTACTTTTTTGCGTATTTTCTTACAGGAAACAACTGGATAATCAGAGATCAGAGCTACAGCGAACACATCGGAGTATCTGAAAGCTGTTGGACCTTTTCACAGAGGCCAGCACTTTTCTGTGCGCGTCAGCATGCACGCCCCCAGGCAGCAGAAGGGCAGCCATGCCCCCCGTGGCCAGCGCCCCTCGCCGATGACACGTCTGCACCAGCAGGTCCATGTAGCTGCGCAGGAAACGCTTCTCCATGTTGACGTACTTACTGCGGTCGGGCAGCAGGAACGCCTGGCGGCGGCCTGCACACAAGACACGCCCCCTGCTGTCAGGTCAAGCCTCTCACCTGAACTGTTCCTCTGCTGGGATCAGTCTGCTGACTATATGAACCCTAACTCTGGCTCATCTGGAAACCATGAAATTCAGCGGCTGATCGCCAGAAGCATCTGCTCACCAAACTTATTGACGAAGGAGGCGGAGTAATCCCAGATGCCACAGTTGAGTCCTGCTGAATGTTCCCGCAGCTCAAAGAGGATCTCCTCCATCTCAAACGCTGCCAAGACGTTTTCAATCAGCACCGTTGCCTTGATGCTGCCCAGAGGAAGCTGCAACTACGCACACACACACACACACACACACACATACACACACACATCACTGACCTGTGATGGAAGTTTTGGATCCACTCTTTCATTCAGTCTTTATAAAGGTGCTTTTGTTTTAGACTTTTTCACGTTTTTATCTCTATTTTCTCTCTGCTCAATCTCGTTCTGTGGATGGCAGGATGTTGTCACTGTCTGTCCACAGCAGCTAACACAGGTACAGGGGTTGGACACTGACACTGAAACACCTGTCATTCAGTGAGGAAGGTTTCATGGCTAGACTGGACCGGCCTGGTGTCCAGTCTAGGCATGAAACATCCCACACTAAAATGACAGGTGTTTCAGTGTCATTGTCCAACTCCTGTATGTGTGACATGTCTCGTCCAGATTTGTATTAATTTGATTTATTTTGTTGATTTGTCAGGGACCGTGCACAGAAAACATCTCAAGCAAGTAAAGATGCTTTGTACCAGATTATAGCGTTCTCACTCATTTCCAACTCAAGTTCCTGTTTCAGGCAAAAGATACATGAACAGGATTAAAAGAGAGATTAAAATGTGTAAAAAGGTGAAGTGCATACAGTCTCACATCGTGCACAGATGCAAGTATGAAAACACACAACTACACAGGAAGTGGCTACACTCAAGGTAAAAAGATGTTTAAAGAGGAGTCACTGCAAACATGCTCCATTTCTTAAAAGACATATGTTTGTTTCTCTTGAGACGTCTATCATTTGTACTGGTCTCCAGTTCAGCAAGGAGCCTGTTCCAGTCTCTGATAGTTCACTGAGGCCGTCCTTGTTGCTCTGTTGCTCTGTTCCTCAATCTAGAGCCGGAGGATTGTGTGGGAATTATAATTGTGCTTGCATGTTTCGACACATATATTAAGAGTTGTTAAAAGGTCTGCCTTTGCAGGTCTGCGGGTCATGGGCTGAGCTAGAGTCATAAAGTTGCAGACAATAAAAAGACAACTGGGCTGTGTCAGGGTGATAGGAAAGAACTGTTTTGGCACAATGGGGGAGTTTGCTACCATAAAAGTGATTGTATCTAGCCAAATGTTTTAAGCCCTGCATGTGTCAATAAAACCAGCCTGTGAGTTGCAAGGCGGCAGAAATCAGCCGGACGAGCAGGGGGACAGACCGCGGGGTCTGTCAGCTGATTTCTCCCTATGCAAAGGCGAAACTTGAGAGTGCCATGACTATTATTGAATTCAAATTAATCTCACTTTGAGATCAGCAGTCCGGGGAAGGTCAGGTTGACAACAAATTGACAACAAATGTTACCAAGAGGAAACCACACATGCATCTGCACATGTGAACACGTTTCCAGAGCTGAACATGTGATGTCGGGGGGGCAGTAGTGATACTTTTATCCAGTATTCTAGGAGCTGGTTCATTTAGTGACCCCCGGGGGGGCCAGGGCCGACCAACATGAGCTGCTGCAGGACTAATGTGAAGGATTATAGCATTTAAAAAGGTTTTAGATGATAGGTCGTTTCTGGTGCGTCTGAAATTAGAAAGGTTCAACTTCAGAGTGCAACTCATCTTTTTAAAGTGCTTTTTAAAACTGAGTGCAGTATCTAATGTAAAGCTTAAATATTTGTAAGCTGGTAGCCTGTCTTCAGACAGCTGCTCTGCAACCACCTTTTAAATGACTCTTGCTAGTTTCCTGTTTGACTCCTGTCTTGAGTGTTACGGTTAGGGGGTCAGCTGGTTTTAGAGCATTAGGAAAGGCAGCATCTTACATTGATTGGTTTATCAGTTTTATGACTGGAGCCGTGAATTTGTTTGTATGTTTGTTTGTTTTTTTTTTTATAAAAACAGTATTTAGTCCTTGAGCGTCCTGAGCTCTGAAGCTTGACAAGGATGAAAGTTTGGTTTAGTTTGACCTCATATGTGGGCTTAAGTTTCAAAAAGGCTTCATAACATATTGTGAATTGTTTTGCTTGTATAAAGTTCTGGTCCAGGTTCTGGACAGAGTCTGGAAGACGTGTGTGTAGATCCCTTAAGGATCTAGAACCTTCTGTTGTGTCCAAACAAAGATCTTGTTCCACAGTCTGGCCTCCATGAAGCTCTCCACCTGCAAGACAAGACAACCAAGTAGGAATCCAGGTGATTACTGACTCTTCATCTTCTTCATAACCAGGCTGCTGGTGTGTGGATCTGCATTACCTTTGACAGGTAGAAAAAAGGTCCACTCTTGTTTTCAAATAGTTTCTTTCCACAGTGAAACATAAGGAGTCCGAAGTCAAAGAGAGGACCAGGAGCCTCCTTTCCCTCCACCTGGTCAAAGAAAATGAAGAAAATACATCTTGTGGAGGAAATTTTTATTTGGTTTATTTCATCTTGTAATTTTGTTATTTGTCTTTATCAATATGTTTAAAAGTGATGTCTTTCTTAATAAGATCAATACACATCATAGCCAACGAGACCAAATGTCAAAGCACGGGGGTCGGCTGTGGCTCATTGATCTAGGAGACACGGCAGGGGTCAGCTGTGTTTTCCTAAATTCAATTAGCATCAACTAAATAACTTCTTGATCAAGGGACTGTTTAACATTGCTAAACTCAATCAGTCTGTTTTAAACAAATGCCTCTGTATGACATCCCTAAACTCAATCAGTCTGTTTGCAGACAAATGGCTAAGGCAACTGTCTCTGCCTCCACCACCACCTGCTGTGTCTACACTCTGTATGCAAACCTGTAACACCTTGCTGTCTTGGTATAAAGATCAGCTTCATCTTTGTATCTGCAGAGTCATCAGCCAGCACTCTGCGGAGTGGTGGCTGGTCGCTCTCCTTGTGCGCACAAGTATTTGTATGTCTGTCTTTTTTCTCTGTAATAAATTCTATTCTGATTTTCTCTTCAACAGTTTGGCGCTGCAAAGTAGGGTCCCTCGCTTGGCCGTCTGGATGGAGTGACCAGAGACCGAGAACCTCAAAAGTGCTGTTGAGATGGGAGAGCTGACTCACTGCGTCCTGACTGCCAACGCTGGGATCCAACGAACTTAAGTCCTACAATCTGATCTGGTGAGAAATTCATTTTCAAAAACACATTTGGTCTCGAAAAGGTTCAGATCTGAGGTGGTTCAGCATTCTCCATAGCATTTGGGGAAGGTCAGTCTGCAGGAGTAACTGCGACTGGTTAGTTTCTGAGATCTATTCTGAAACGCTCCTTCTGTAAAGTAACTCAGAAGGTTAGGCTTTAACTGTTTGGGGCAGACAAACAGATTTTGCAAAGACGTTTGCAATCTTAGCAAGAGTGTGCACACTGACTCATAAACAAAATGAGTTCTGGTAAATCCAAACCTCTTTTCTGTTCCTCAGAGTTCCAATGTGGAATAGGTGAGAGAAAGAAACGGCCGTGAGAGTGTTAAATGTCTGGACTCAGAAATATGGGTTCGTCGAGTTTGAATGAGTTGGAAAGACTGAATGAGAAATTTACTGAAAGATTTGTGTAAAAGATTTGGAAGAATGTGAAACATAGCGCTTTGTTTTAAAAAATAGGAGTGAATGTATCTTTTATTGTTGATTCTGATGCTATTCCGCATCTCTGACCCCTGCGCATGCGCAACTATATATATATATATATATATATATATATATATATATATATATATATATATATATATAGTGTGTGTGTGTGTGTGAGTATATACATACATATACATATATATATATATATATATATATATATATATATATATATATATATATATATATATATATATATATATATATATATATAGGTATTATTTTTTGATACGTTAAGTGTTGTATGTATGTCCTGTGCTTTGTCTGTCTCACTTAGCCCCAGAACAGAGACAGTTGTTGTCCAACACTGATACCCTCCCCTTTTTTTTTACTCATTTGCTTTTGGCCAAAGCAATTTACAGTGATGCGACCTAGACTTTTTTTTTTTTTTGTAAAACTGTCAGGACTGAAAGCCAGTCCTGATTTCAAAGTTTGTGTTTTCTCTCCCTCCTTAAGGTGTACAGACAACAACCATGTAGTACTGTATGCAAATCAGTGAAACCGGTTTCCATGGCTGCTGTCACTTCTTCTCACAGCTTCCTGTCTGAGGAACAGACAGCAGCCATCCCCCCTCCTTACGGGACGTCCCCTCAGATCTCTAAGCCCAGAGTAAATATGTTAGTCTAAAAAAACAAAACAAACTGTGACCCTGTTGTTATTCCTGTTGTTGTGATTTTGTACTAAACTTCTCTGTGCTTGAAGCCACTTTATCTTCTCTTGTCCATGGAAAAGTCTACAGCCTCCAGACCTTACCCCCCGAGGCAGAGAAATTAACTGAAAAAGGCTTTTCAAACAGCTCCCACATTAGGCCTTTCCTGATCCGGAAAGACTTCTCATCCCCCGACAACCAGATGGCCCAGCAGGTAAAAGCAGCTCTTCCTGAGACCAGCAGACACCCCTGCTCACGAGTCACCCATACGGCGGTAACAGTTGCTGAGAGAGCCACTTGGACCCATGCTAGCCAAATGCAAAAGGTGCCAGAATCCACTGGTGACCTCCCTTCGGCTATAAATCACCCAGCATCAGAGTAGATGCTCTACTCCACCTATCACCAGGCGAAAGTCATGTCCTCACCAACTGAGGGGACATCTCAGCTGAAGGGATGAGTGCTGATCAGGCCTCTGGCCGCACTCCGAGCTACATGCTGGTCAACACAGGTGCTTTCTTCTGCTTGGCGAGTGACATTGGCTCAGACACGGACAATGGCAGCCTGTTGGAATGACAGGTTGTGGACTATTTGGCTCAAAATGCCCTTGATTCGGATTACTCGTCATTTGGCCTGTTTCCTGAGGGTCAGGAGGTCATTCAAGATTGCTGCATAACAAAAGATCTCTGCAGCACCTTTATGTGGTGTCAACTCATGACACACCCTGCCATCACCGCTCTCCAACTGACCCACATGACTCAATCTGGGGCTCGGATGTCCCACCTGACAGGAAACTCTGGTCAAACACTTTTTTTTTTTTTTTTTTTTTCCCTTGATGGGAAAACTCATGCTCCACCTGGAAACTGTGAACTACAAGCTGGACGAATTCACCAAGGACTCTGTGGTTGCCCTAAAAGGACTCTGCTTGCGGACCATGTGTCCTCCTCTGGCTGGCTTTCATTGCTGGTAACAGCTAAAGGTCTCTCCTGCTGCGGATTATGACCTCAGTCATCATTGTTGTTCTTTCATGCTGCATTATTCCCTTAGTCAAGAACTGTCTAAGATGATTCCCGTCCAGTTTTTGGATCTGTATACCCCATGTTCCCTCACAAATCCCATGGACTCTATTTTCTAATCCTCCCTCATTGCCTGGATATTATGGTGATTCATCAGAATGACTCTGACAATGACTCCAACACTGAATATTATTGTCCATATTCATATGTCGAACTTTGTTTCTGTTTTCAATCATGTTTATGATGGTGATCATTGAATCTCAGTGAATTTGGTGACCTAATGTTACACTTAATGGATGTTATTGTGTGATTAATATAAAACATATCAATGTTTCATTATAATCAAAAGAGGGAAATTGTGGAGGAAATTTTTATTTGGTTTATTTAATCTTGTAATTTTGTTATTTGTCTTTAACAATATGTTTAAAAGTGATGTCTTTCTTAATAAGATCAATACACATCATAGCCAACGAGACCAAATGTCAAAGCACGGGGGTCGGCTGTGGCTCATTGATCTAGGAGACACGGCAGGGGTCAGCTGTGTTTTCCTAAATTCAATTAGCATCAACTAAATAACTTCTTGATCAAGGGACTGTTTAACATTGCTAAACTCAATCAGTCTGTTTTAAACAAATGCCTCTGTATGACATCCCTAAACTCAATCAGTCTGTTTGCAGACAAATGGCTAAGGCAACTGTCTCTGCCTCCACCACCACCTGCTGTGTCTACACTCTGTATGCAAACCTGTAACACCTTGCTGTCTTGGTATAAAGATCAGCTTCATCTTTGTATCTGCAGGGTCATCAGCCAGCACTCTGCGGAGTGCTGGCTGGTCGCTCTCCTTGTGCGCACAAGTATTCGTATGTCTGTCTTTTTTCTCTGTAATAAATTCTATTCTGATTTTCTCATTGAGATCGGATCGTATTTTTTTCCACAACAATCTCATCACCTCATCAGTGGAGGTTTCACGAAGAAGAGAAAATGGTAGCGAAAGGAGAAACGGACAGATTTGATCAGAATCAGGAGCAGCTGCAGCGATCAGGCCTTTAATTCAAGGACAATAAATGTTTGATGTGTGTTTTCTAAAGTTTCAAGGTAAATAAACAGCCTTGTGAGAATCTAGATTGTTTACTGTTGTGTGTAATCATGGTTGCTGGAGCTTTAACATGAGTGCTTTTCTACAGGTTGTCCAGTCCACTGAGTTTGCTTTCCTGACACATTCTAATAATAGAGATATACAGTCTAACTAACTAAGCTGTTTGTATCCAGTGAAGAAATAAAACAAACAAACAAACAAAAAAGGTAACAAGAGGAGCAGCCATGTTACCATCATGTTGTGCTCCACCATGTTCCAAGCACGAGGACGCAGCATCAGCACCGGAGCCTGACATATGTGTGGAACGTCTGTTGTCACGTGAAATGAGACAGAAGAACAGGGAGGTTCATGAAAACATGTATGGCTTCTGTTCTGGGTGTAAAGCCAAGCACTCACCGGGGATCTGGTTGTTCACTGCCTGAAGGACCGTGTGAATGCCTTTGATCTGGTTGTAGAACGTTGGGCAGTTCCCATCGTCAAAGTCAACCTGAAAAAACAAAGAGAGGGTTTCAAATAAGTGGCACCCCAGGAACCCTAACTGTGGTTCAATCACACCTCTAACTCAGAGAATTACTGACAGCTTTGATTTGAAACACCGTTGAGTGTCTGCAGGCAGAGCAGCAGCAGAATTCATGATTCATGAATGGTATTCATGAACAAAAACATGCACGTAACCCAGAAACCTTCTCCACCTCTCTGGTTTACCTCATCCCCCTGGTTTACCTCCACCTCTCTGGTTTATCTCCACCTCCCTGGTTTACCTCCACCCCCCTGGTTTACCTCCACCTCTCTGGTTTACCTCCACCCCCCTGGTTTACCTCCACCTCTCTGGTTTACCTCCACCTCCCTGGTTTACCTCCACCCCCCTGGTTTACCTCCACCCCCTGGTTTACCTCCATCTCCCTGGTTTACCTCCACCTCTCTGGTTTACCTCCATCTCCCTGGTTTACCTCCACCTCTCTGGTTTATCTCCACCTCTCTGGTTTACCTCCACCTCTCTGTTTTACCTCCACCTCTCTGGTTTACCTCCACCTCCCTGGTTTACCTCCACCCCCCTGGTTTACCTCCACCTCTCTGGTTTACCTTCACCCCCCTGGTTTACCTCCACCTCTCTGGTTTACCTCCACCTCTCTGGTTTACCTCCATCTCTCTGGTTTACCTCCACCTCCCTGGTTTACCTTCATCTCCCTGGTTTACCTCCACCCCCCTGGTTTACCTCCACCTCTCTGGTTTACCTCCATCTTCCTGGTTTACCTCCATCTCCCTGGTTTACCTCCATCTCCCTGGTTTACCTCCACCTCTCTGGTTTACTTCCACCCCCCTGGTTTACCTCCATCTCCCTGGTTTACCTCCATCTCCCTGGTTTACCTCCATCTCCCTGGTTTACCTCCACCTCTCTGCTTTACCTCCACCAGGCTGCTGGCTATGCTGTTGGTCCTGCTGGTATTGCCAGTGTCACTCTGAGACCAGAGACTTCACACTTTTATAAAATCATCAAGCCAAAACTCAGATTTGGAGAGATTTACAAAGATGAAATGTCTACACAGTGAAGAGTCAGAAGGAGTGGTGGTAGTAGTGTCCTGAGGAGAAACTTTTCAATCATTTTGCAAATGATGATGACGAGGGCCTCACATGAGACACTTTTTGTGCCCCAGCTGGGTTTTTTTCCATCATGGGAGAGGTAAGCAGCAAGGACATGAAGCGGCATTGTTTCTCGCTCTCTTTAAATTGATATTGGCAGAAAGTGAAAGTGAAACTTTTTGAAACACTGTTTGTTTGGTTCATCTATTTCTGTCATCTATGTCGTTCATCAGGTCCTTCCTGATTTCTTCAACAGCTTATTGTTAACAGCTGACAGGTGGATGAAAAAGAAAGTAAAACTTTAAATAACACAAAGGTACAGCTATCACCAAGATGATACAGGAATCTAGAAATCAGAACAGAAATAACAACTTTACAAAAACCAGAAACCTTGACAGAAAAGAGAAAACTATCAAAACCTGGAACATAAAACCCTGACATCATGAGGCCACTTCAGCAGCTACACAGTGGATTTCAGTCCTGGCCCAGAGGTGGTTCCAGTACTAATATGGTTGTGGTCAGGGCAGGAATTTCGCGGCGGCCACGGCGGCCACGGCGGCCATGGCCGTCGTAGCCCTTCTTCTTGGCCGTGATCCCCTTCCGAAAATTGGTTGCTTAACGGCCACTGTGGCCTTGGTGCCCTGCTCTCTCCCGTTCCTTCGGCTATCATCAAGTTTGCGCCGTAGTGCCCATCGGTAGGTCTACCTGTATCAAAGCTAAACAATCGGGGCGGAGGTGTGTCCTACTGCGGGATCCGTCCATAACTCTACAGCCGCACAGCCTTCTATTATCATTAGCGTTCTGTCTGTGGGATTAACAGCACAACGATACCACGAAGACGACATTAAAGGTAAGTGTTCAAAAAGCCATCTGTTTTCTAGATCAAATAGCTTTTCATTGAGCATAAGGACTTTAAAGATTGAGCCCGGGACTATAAATCGTAATAAATTGCTCCCAACTTTGAATTGATAAAGAGTTGCTAGACTTGGTAGTAGCAGTAGCCTATTAGCCTCCCTGAGAGGGACCTAGCTATCCAACAAGCTAAATCAACACTTCTGTAAATTGTTCGTGTCATATCTTATTGCTATAGCCTACTAATAATTTTTAATGTTTCAATATCAGACGGAGACTATCATGTCTCACTACTGTAGCCTTCTGAACTATGGTTGCTAAGGCAACCCAAGTAAACGGTCTCCTGCAATCAGCTGTTTTATCGTAAACTAAAGCCTCCAAATAATCCTTTTCTCGCCAAATCAACTTCTCTGTCTCTCTTCTATGTGTGCAGTCCTAGCGAAGCTTTGCTTGTTAGTCTTCATTTTATCGCCAAAATCAGGATGTTATTAAATGGAATTCGTTTATAGAGAAAACATCTGTGACTAGAAAACACATCATAAACTCACGATTGATATATGATTCAACAACAACTTACAGGCAGGATGACGATGCTGAGATAGATTAATTTAAACTCCGACATTCCTGTTCTATACACGATACACTTCTGAGACTTCAGGTGCGCGAAAGTGAAACCTAAACTCTTTAACACGTATCATTACAGAAATACGCTCCAGGGTGGCTAAAGCATTTGAATAATCAGTAGGCTATGAAAACGTGATAATATTATTTAAAAATATTTAACATATTCACTCTAAACTTTTTTAGTTTAGAATGCCAAGACGGGAACTAGTCGAGATTAGTCGCAAAAGAGCTTGAAGATGCAGCAAAAACCTGCCAAAATATGACACCTACTTTAAAAGGTTATCATGGAATAGTTAATTGTTAGATTCTTCTTATTTTAGCCTAAGTTTATGTGGTACATTTAGGAAATAACATTTGGTAGGAATTAATACCCCTTTTCAGACATGTTAAACCAAATATGTGTTTTACATATTGGTATGTATGTGTATGTATATAGATCCGTGTGTATACACTGGATATAAATTGTTTATTTTTTGGGGGAAATATGTCCAATTAATATTTAGATTTAATTATAAGAGGTTCTATATGTTTCTAAATTATGGTTATACACATGTGTCAGTGTATATTGATTTATGAATTATTATATATTTTATAAATATATTTATTTTCAGATACATAGATTCATGATAGTGTTAAAATTGTCTATGCTTTAAAAGATTGTTTTGACATGTCTGGAATTAATCAATAAAATGAAATGAAATATATTAACTAATTGTGCCACTTTGATTCATCATAAAACTGTTTTAAAATTTTCAGCCAGTGCAAAAAAGACAGAGGGAGCATAGAGAGGTGGAGGCCAACTGTTTTTCCTTATGTGCCTAGGAAGACCCCAGGTTCTCCATCCCCATCATCAGATGACGATTTAAATTAAATTTATGGCTGTGTAATAACCTGATAAAAATCAATAACATTGCCTATTTTGTTGTCTGTTTCCCTTTGATAAAAGTCCCAAAGTTGTGGTAGCCTATTAAAAATATCCAAGGTTCTGAATTCAAAAACTGTGTTCTGCCGTTTATTAGCATATATTATGTTTTTTTTTATTATGGCCGTGTTGCCCTGACATTTGGCCTTTGTGCCCTCAAAAAAAATGCCCCTTTGAAGGCCAAGTGGCCTTGTCCCTCAGATCACGAAATTCCAGGCCTGGTTGTGGTACATCTCAGTTCCCGGTCTCAACCCCGTTTACTCTCACATGTTAACTCATCTTAGGTTTAGTTACTAAATCACATACCTGCATACCTCCACAAACCTCACTGGCTCTCTTGGTGCTTTTATTCTGAGGCTAAAAAGCTTTTGCATTGGGAAGATATTACTTTAAAAACAAGCATTTGTGAGACACCTGTATGCCTTGTGCTGATGACTGGAGGGATCTAATGAATCGCTGAGTGTCACACGGGGCCATATCTCCGATGTCCACGTGTCTTTTCTGCAGCCTCTGGGGGACAGGGAACACCTTCCAGGTCGGGTCTGTCCTGATATGTGTGGTGCTCTCCAGGAAATCTGGCAGGTCACCTGAAAGATCCAGGTGAACCTTTCTGGACACTCTCAACTGCAGGATCTGAGGAAAAGAAGATTCATTTATTTAGTTAGCACTGCTGCGACTGGCGGTGACATCACTCCAGCCAGTACGACACCACCCCTTCATCCAGGTGGGACTGGTCACACTGGTTTAGAGGGTGAAGGGAAACATTCTGAGGTCTGTGTCCTGAACTGTCCTATGCTCATGTATTACTGCTGATTCGACTCTTTTTATCAACTATGCAACTAGGGAGAGACGCATTCTGTTATGGGGACTTGTTCCCATGGCAGGATGCCAAGACTAAGTGTGTGAGCTTGGAGAAGGGACCGGCCCTCCCTCCTTCGCACACCAGAATATTTGTTAAAAGACTATAAAGACGGGAGTCCCAAAGTTCTGGCAGAGTCAGCTGCGGGTTTTGTACGGACGCCCAGCCGAGTTAAAGCCACTCTGCTAGACTGACGGCTCTCCAGTCTGTGTCAAGGTAGGGTGATTATGACAACTTAAGGCTTAACCCTGATGAAAGTCAGTGATGTGTATTGCTTGCTATTTGTGGGGAATAAATTGACACATTATTCTAGCAAAAGCGAGTGTGTGAGTTTCATTTTGTGCAGCCGACCACTCCGAACCTGATAAATTCTCTCATAAAACAGAGGGGGATGCTGTCATGTAGCACCGGTTTAGCACAAGCTGCTGTCAGCATGATTAGATACTTTATTAATCCTTTGCAGGGAATTAAGGTGTTACAGCAGCATCAGTGCGTTTTTCATTCATACATTCAACACACTTAAGTAACAGCAACCAAAAATAAAAACAGATCCAATAAAAACAGATCACTTAAAATTAAAATGCTCTGACATGTCAGAATAATCAAGCTCTCCACAACAGGCTGATAGAAGAGATGCAACATCTCATCATCTTCCACAAATCATAACTCGCCAAGAAAATTACAAACAGTGCATCTCATCATTTAGTAAAAACATGTTGAATCTTTCTTACCTGGTCCACCTCCTCATTAAATGTGGTGATCAGCTCATGAAGGAAGTGAAGAGAAGCAGTGGTGAACAGAGCTGCGTATTCAGCTTGAAGGCCGGAGGGAGCGGGAGACAGCTCCATGCTCAGAACCTGCCGATCAAACGTTTGCAGTCACAAAAGAGCTGGACATCATCTATCCATCATCTGGAGCTAAAGGGGCTAAATGTCACGGGGCACAGACGCTGAAGCCCGCTTTCATTATTTGATTAACATGTTAGCAAACTGTTTATTCAAATTCAAAATTCAAATTCAAAAATACTTTATTAATCGCCCAAGGGGGAAATTCAAGTTTCAGTACACCAGGAAAAATCTGGTGTACTAGGGGAGCTGCTAGTGTCCAGCACACCTTTTCATGCCTGGTCCCGTGGTCCGAGTGCTAACTCCAGATAACAGCCGTTAGCAGCCGTTAAAACAGTTAACAGCCATTAAAACCAGTATATTTCCATAATGATGACAAGTGAGATATCTCCAGGTCAGAGGAGCGACGGAGCCGACGTCCCAGAGCCCGGTTCATCATGCGGACCAGACCAGGTCGTTGTCGTCTCCCCCGCCGGTGCTGGGCCCCACCAGGTCACCAGACGGCCCCTGCCAGGTCAGCTGACCCATCCGGCGTGTAGACTGACGGGGGCAGCATGCCGCCGCTGCTACGTCGGGGGCTCCCGTCCCGGCTCCATGACGCTGCAGCCCAGATCCAGTGGCGGTGGTTGCCGCGGGTAGCAGTTCAGGGCTACTTAGCTTAACTTTCCCAAACCGGCCTCCAGCGACACCTTCCATGTCCGTGGCAGCAGGTCTCCACCAGCCGCAAGAGGACCGATCCGCCCCCTGCAGACAGTATGTAGACATCCAACCGCAGATCACCACAAACCGGGCACAAACTGGAGCGTCCAGCGTCCAGCATCCAGCATCCAGCATCCAGCGTCCAACGTCGCAGGGATAAGTCCCCTGGAGCAGCTTTGTTGCAACCAGAAGTGCAACATCTACTAAATGAATGTCAAAATGACATCATTCCCCCTTCTGATCTTGGTTTCCACCATTCCCTTGGGAAAATCTCAGCGTACTGAAGATGTCGTTAACAGACCGTTAAAGTGACAAAGTGAATGAGCTGAAAGAGGATAAAACCAGGGAACAGAGGGAAGTCACATGGCGACTGTCTCTGAGAACATTTTCTGATCTCCTCCCAGGAACCAGCACTCTAACATGCTGGTTCCTGCAGATAGTCTGATCTCCTCCCAGGAACCAGCGCTTTAACATGCTGGTTCCTGCAGATAGTCTGATCTCCTCCCAGGAACCAGCGCTCTAACATGCTGGTTCCTGAGATAGTCTGATCTCCTCCCAGGAACCAGTGCTCTAACATGCTGGTTCCTGCAGATAGTCTGATCTCCTCCCAGGAACCAGCGCTCTAACATGCTGGTTCCTGAGATAGTCTGATCTCCTCCCAGGAACCAGCGCTCTAACATGCCGGTTCCTGCAGATAGATTGCTCTCCTCCCAGGAACCAGCGCTCTAACATGCTGGTTCCTGCAGATAGTCTGATCTCCTCCCAGGAACCAGCGCTCTAACATGCTGGTTCCTGCAGATAGTCTGATCTCCTCCAGGAACCAGCGCTCTAACATGCTGGTTCCTGCAGATAGTCTGATCTCCTCCCAGGAATCAGCGCTCTAACATGCTGGTTCCTGCAGATAGTCTGGTCTCCTCCCAGGAACCAGTACTCTAACTAGAATGACATTTAGGAGTTCAGATGTGCGGAACTTCAAACTGACTTCAGTGCAGAGTGATTCAAACACAGGGCCGGAGTGGGCCCTTTTCTCAGTCCGGGAATTTAATTCAAATTCAGGCCACTCTGATACGGAGGACAAATTTGAGTACATAGAAAAAGATAAAACAAAAAACAATTCTCTCACAATGCCTTTTATTTTATTTAGATTATGGCATACAATTATTCACGCCCCTTTAACAATGTATAATTGAAATTCAAATAAAATAAAGATAATGATAAAGAAGTCCTTTCACAAATCAAAGTTCCTGTACATAACTTCTGTTGTTCTTCTGTATGCCATATTTTACATCATAAACGTCTATCTTGACTAACTCTCTTCCTCTACCTGGCCCTTCAGTAGTCCTGCCCTCATCTGGATCATCAGTAGTGGAAATGGTCTGCTGCTTCGACGCTAGAAAACATTCCATAACAATAAAAAAGATATTTAATATTGAGTTGATAACAGTGTGCGCACCTCCCTCTTAGCATCTGACTTCATAGGCCTATAATAACAAATAAAAAGTAATGTAGGTTACATAGACAATTATTGATTAAACAGTGGTTACCTATTTCATTTGGTCTTATTTTGACGCATTTTCAACGATTAGTTAATTTAAATCCTGCTACCTGTTTCCTCTTTGGTCCTGGCCTCTCCATGACTGCATTCACCTTCAGGCACCTGATCTTCTGAGGCTACACAAACATTTCATTTAGGGGGTTCTTTATGTTGCTAAAACACACTTTATGTATTTATCTAGCCTATCCTTTCATTCACTTATTAATTTGTTTGCATATTTAATTATGATTTTGTTAATTATCTGCACTATTTAATCTACACATATCATGGTTTTCTTCTGTAGACTATGCCATATTTTCCATCCTAAACGTCTATCTTGACTAACTGTCTTCCTCTACCTGGCCCTTCAGCAGTCCTGCCCTCATCTGGATCATCAGTGGTTCTGGCATCCTGCGCTGATGCTACAAAACATTTCCAGAACCATGAAAAAGACAGTTAACGTTGAGTTGTTCATGTTTGCGCGCCTGTGGAAATGCACGATATAACGGCGAGACAAAATAGGCTACAGTTGCAGAGAAGCATGTAGCACGTGCACACTCTCGAGTAGCCTATTTTATTATTAGGCCTGTTATTATTAAGAATATTTTTTTTAATAACACCTGCCCCCACGCCCACGAACCAAGCGCAATATTGGTATACAGCACTTCTAAATAATGCAGTCTAAATAGCACGTTTGACATGCATTTAATACTCTAACAAATAGCCTGTTACACAACCTGTTTAATATGTCTAATTGCATTAACCTGTGCACGTTGGTGCTAATACAGGCAGGCTACAAATAAAGCGTGATGAAGCGTTTGACAACTCTGTTCATCAAAATGGTTAACTGGCATTTAAAGCAACAAGTTTTCGGTTCTTCTATGGAAATATGAATGCATTTTAAGCATAGATAATCCTATACCTACATTGTGACATTTTTAAGTTGACAGTTGTGACAGTTCCAAACGCTCGCCACGTTATATGATAAAATTCACAACCAGGCCAATTATCCATCTCTCTTTCAGTAACCTACCAGCTTGTCTTGAGAAGATGTCAGTTAATTTGGCACATTTGCCGCCGCCTCCTTTCTTTTTTTTATTTTAGCCCTCTCCGTTCCGCCCAGCCTCTTTCTGTTTCGCGCCAGTGTGATTTACAGTAAAGACGAGCCTTGGGCCAAACCACCTGAAACACGTGAGAGGGGTCGGGGAGAATTATGCTGCTTACATGGTAGTAGAACCCCAGATTTTCTGTGGACCTATTTAATCCACTATGATGCAACGGGCGGTTGTAACTTAATTAATATTAATGCAAGAATAAGACAAAAGAAGTGACAAAAAAAATTAGTTGTCCCCGTGGTCCACATCGATGGTTTGGGCCGGGAAAGCTCCCGATCACTTTAATGTGCAGCCCGGCTTTGTTCACACATAAGAAGTTCTCCTCAGACTGAAAGCAGAAACCTTCTACAGCATATATCATTTAATCACAGTAGTTTTTACTGATGTTAGAGGATAGAACTGAATTTTAGTACCAAACTCAAAATGTCCCCTTATCAATGTATTTCAATATTGACACAGCAGGTCACATTGGTCAGTCACAAGACTGAGGTCAAACATTGATGAGTTAAAGTGTGGAAACAGAACACTTTGAAGTGAATTTACTTATTTTCATATTAGTAAAACAGTGACTTATACACATGAAAGCCAAATAAAAGCTTAATAAATGCTTTTTACAACACAAACACCAGACTCAAATAGGTAAACCCAATAACTATAGTCTTCACTGATCGTTCTGCATGTTAAATGATTTACAAAACAGTCTGCTACATATGTTTCTGTTCACTGTTCAGTTATTTTAGCTCTGCAGGAGACATCATGCAGGTTTATCTCTCTGAACATCTCAGACATCTCATCTCATCTCTGCTCCTACTTTAAAACACTGAACCTGTCCAAAGTCCAGTGAGTGACCATCTTTTTTTGTAAAACACAACACTGCCTAAATTAAAGCCCACGAGTTAAATTTAGCTGCAAAAATAAAGAGTAGTGATACTCACTACAGTACTGGAGACACGTCTGTTCACTCCACAGATGTGGACTTTGAATGTGTACTCACTTTGGAAGTTGGCTTGAACAGGAAGATGTTGGTTTCAGTTGAGAGTTTAAAGTCCTGGCTGGAAACATTTCCCTTGGCCTCTCCACTGTTTTTCAAGAGCTGACACAGTTTCTTGAGGTAGTATTGTCTGTAAAATGTTCTGATCAACAGGGATACAGCATAAAATCCCTCTCATCTACCACATCTTCTCAGCTCTGTTCAGGGCGACATGTTTAAAGGGCTTCAGTTCACCATCTCTGCCTCTTCTGAAACTGGTGTTAAACTCCATAAGCAGCCAAATGTTAGCAAATGTTTTCAACTGAGCGAAGTTAAAATTGAAAATGCTATTTGGTTATACTGTCTGAGAATCTGGAAACCTGAAATGTTTGCAGAATGACATATTTTCAGACTTGGGAATATAGTGAAAAGAATGTTTTTCTCATCTGCTTTTAATTTGTAAATACAAGAGCGGAAGTCATGCGTATTTCCGTTTCCTCTTTCTTCCCCCTGACAGCCGCAGTGGGAGGACGTCCATTCTGCAGGGAGCCGGTACTGGGACCAGTCACACTTTCTCTTTGATTAAAAACCATGGAGGACAAGGCGAGGATACAAGAGGCCATTAAGATCCAAGGCGAGGTCGTCCGGAAGTTAAAATCCGAGAAGGCGAGCGCAGAGCAGGTCAGTGCTGCTTTATATCATGACAGAAACACACACACAAACCATGCTTTTTTTTATTTAAGGGAAGGAAAACTAGGCTGACAGCTCCAAATCAATCTGAACAATTCAGCTGTTCAGACGGATTGTTCGGCCGATTTCGGCCGTAATTCAGAACTGTTAATAAATGGTTAGTTAAATCCGATGGCCACCCGCCAGCTACATCTACTGACGACTTCTGTTGTTACCCCCCGAGATTTTAAGAGACAAAAATTTAGCACCTGCCACTGTTTCTGGATTAGATGTAACAACGTCGAGGTTAAACTTGCAGGTTTCATACTATTTTCGTCTATTTTTGTTTCTGAGTTCCTGCCGGTGATTTCCGGTTATCGGCGATAACCGTCGCTCAATCAATTATGCTTTCTTAAATACCTCAGATGCACACATAAACTACACATGCGCTCACATAAACTACACATGCACTCACATAAACTACACATGCATTCACATAAACTACACATGCGCTCACATAAATTACAGATGCGCTCACATAAACTACAGATTCGCTCACATAAACTACAGATGCACTCACATAAACTACACATGCATTCACGCATACCTAATTCCAGTTTTCAAGTGCGGCCGTTAGATTGTGAGAGTAACTTGAAACGTCCAAGCAGAGCTGATGCAATAACTGCTCATGTTAACATATGCGGATGTTCAGTCTCATCCACGGCCTCCTACACTTTCTCTTTCACTTTTATCCACACTTTTCTATCACTCATCTTTTCACACCGACACTTTTTTTTCCCGCCAACTGTCAGTGGACATTATTGTTATTGAGTTGTGAGTTTAAGAGCCTTGTATACAGATGCGGGTGTTAAACTGACATATTTACTGATACCAGTTTAACAGCCTTGTATAAACAGTTGCGGGTGTTAAACTGACATATTTACTGATACCAGTTTAACAGCCTTGTATGAACAGATGGGGGTGTTAACCGCCAGCTCTCACCAGTCTCCTACACTTTCTCTTTCACTTTTCTATTCTATTTTATTTGTATAGCATCTGTTACAATGTCAGTTGTCTTTGGGCGCTTTACAGAGACCCAGATCATGACCCCCAAGCAAATATCATTAACTAAAACTATAATATTAAATCCAAATCAATGATAATGGCAGTAAAAAACTCCCACAGAGGGAGAAAAAAACCTTTAAACCAAACAGTGTCAAGGAAAAACTCCACTTTAAGAGGAAGAAATATTGAGCATTTTTATTAGAGGGACTAGTGTTTTTTTAGTCTAACTGTCTCCTTGAAACAAGAAATAAAAATCTGAAATAGTATTTTAGTTTGTTACTGTGATTTGATGTGAATCACAGGAACAAACTAAGACTTTGTAACATCACATTGTGATGAAACGTGTGATTACAGGAGTTTCAGCGTCAGTGTGATGTGTGATAAGAGTTTGGACAGAAATGAAAGAAAAAGTGTTCCAGACTGCGGCGCCACCCAGGACGAGTCCGTCAGTTCACATCCGCATATGTTAACACGGCCAGTTGTTGCATCAGCTCTGCTGGGAGGTTCCCACAGTTACGTTCACAACTAAGTCATGCATGTAAATGTGAATGTGACCTTCCTACATCTGGCAGGATTTACTCATGTAGCTGAAGCTCTCTGTGTCTGTGACCGTAATCATCGCTAACTGGATTCAGTTCTGTTGGTCAGCTCGGAGAAAACTCAACACTCTCCTGAAAACAGAGTTTTGCTTCTAGCCACACTTCCTGATCAACAGGAAGGGCAGAAACGGGTGGATGGGCTTGTGAAGTGTGAACATGTAGTCTACATGAACAGTGAAAACATGGATAGATGTTACTCACAGCCACATGGATACTGACTAGTGAATAAAACGTACCAACATAACTGGTTTACGAAGGTTGGAAGATGGTCCCACATACGTTAAGCTCACACGTGCTCTTGTTGGAGAGTCTTGTTGTTTTTTCAGCACCTTTAGCAGAGCAAATGTGTATATGTGATAGGCTTGATACCGTCAAACTTCCCTCACATCTTACCGGGGTATACGGTATTCCCGCGACTATTAAGGCGAACACACACCGCCGGCAGATGCCGCGTGTCAAAACAGCCGCCCATAACCAAACACTAAAAACTGTGGGAATACGTGAAAAATGCAACGCTGGCTATAACTAACGTCAACAAGCTATAAAGATTATGCTACTGTAACGTTAACGCTAGCGGTAAATTAGGCTATGTGTTAATGTTATATTTAATTTATTTTATCATTCTCCTAATTCATTCATTCATTTATAGGCTTGTGCTAGTGCCGAAGGGCTACAGTAGCCTCATACTGCTGTTCTTTCGGCCAGAATCGTCCGGGACTCTCAGCGAGACTATGTGTAGTACGAGATTGAGGGTCATTCCACCTCAAATCAGCAAATTGGAAATAAAATTGCTAGCTAGAGAGCTGCTTTTTTTTTTATGCTGTTAGTCCTGTATGTGCACTCTGTATGAGGTCAGTTTCAGGTGTCTATTCATTGCTGTTTGTTTTAAAATAAATTTCAAACATCCAAAATAAATTTCACTCGCTTTGTGCGGTTCACATTTCAAGTCCCCATTTGGACCCCTTGTAATAGTAGCTGAGACTTACTTTTTTTGTTGAACAATCTCCTTCTCTTATAGAATAAAAATGCTTAAAGAATTTGCAGAAACAATTGTATTTTAGTTCTCATATGACCCAGCAAAAAACGAATTTCGCATTTTATTGTCGATATTCAATTGGCAATTGACAAAATATGACAAGATGTACCAAAAAAGTAAATATACTACCAGAAAGGTAATGACAATATCTGTTTATATACAAAGTTTCAAGTTGGTACTAAGTCTCTAAGTTACCTAGAAAAAATTCTTAAATCGAGCATTTTTGCCGTTTTTCGAATTATTGAGAACTTGTAGAATATCACCAGAGAAAGTTTTCAATGTACATTTTAGTATACAGGCTGTACTTCTGCATTGTATTGTCTTGTCTGGACATGTTTGCTGATCTCAAATGGACAAGGCCTTTCAAACAAAATAGTTTGCTGCATGTTTTATTCCTCCCTGTTCGTGCTGTGTGAAAGTTTGGTGAATGACTCAAGCAAAGGTGCTTTGTGATTTATACTAGATAAACATGATCGATTGTGTAACAAAATTACCAGTACTGGTAGTGCTATGCTGAATGGCCACAGCTGAGGTTTTAACATATTAATAAATGTGTAAATATAGAACTTATAGTAACACAAGTGCCTTGGCATTCAGTGCATGACATCATGCTTATGTCATCAGAAAATTCAGTGAGCTGTTCAGTTGATCAATAGCCACTGTGGACCAAGCTTCAAAATCGAATGCAGTGAATGTGAAAATCTTTGAAGATGACAGTGAACTTGGATACTTGTACAATTGGGAAAAAAAAACTTTGTTCAGAACAGGATTGCCATAAACTGGACTTTGTCAAAAGTCTGAAACGGTCAGTATAATTTTGGTGTTATTATGTGCCAGCTTGATGTTCATTCCTTTATTCATATAATTAAGTGATGCAGGAGTAGTGTACAATACCTCATATTATCATAATTATTTTCTTACAGTTCAAAGGAGTTGATCAATGTACAGGATTTATCTGAACATGACCGAGAAATGCTGCTTCACAGGTGTGGATTTGATGGACTCCCATCAGAAGCAAACATCTGTCTGCATCACAAGAAAAAAATGCCTAGTTTTTGCACTTATTGTATTATTAACCAATTTTTTTTTTCTGCAATTCAACTTGCAACCCTTAAAGTTGATTTGGAATGGGCTCTACAGCACTCCATGGGGACTTGCAGGTGAGCCTATGCTTGGGTCTACAAAAAGAAGTGCTGCCAAGACTTTTGAACTTGTCACTCTCGATTATTATCAACCATCACTTTCTGCAGCTAAATGTTTTTCTTCACTGATCCTCATTCCATATCAAGATTCCATATCAAGATATTTGCCATTTGTGAAATTTAAAGTTCTGCACACAAAACAAGCATATTCTTGAAATTTCCGAAAAATGGCAAAAATGCTCGATTTAAGAATTTTTTCTAGGTAACTTAGAGACTTAGTACCAACTTGAAACTTTGTATATAAACAGATATTGTCATTACCTTTCTGGTAGTATATTTAGTATTTTGGTACATTTTGTCATATTTTGTCAATTGCCAATTGAATATCGACAATAAAATGCGAAATTCGTTTTTTGCTGGGTCATATGAGAACTAAAATACAATTGTTTCTGCAAATTCTTTAAGCATTTTTATTCTATAAGAGAAGGAGATTGTTCAACAAAAAAAGTAAGTCTCAGCTACTATTACAAGGGGTCCAAATGGGGACTTGAAATGTGAACCGCACAAAGCGAGTGAAATTTATTTTGGATGTTTGAAATGTATTTTAAAACAAACAGCGATGAATAGACAAGTGAAACTGACCTCATACAGAGTGCACATACAGGACTAACAGCATAAAAAAATCAGCTCTCTAGCTTGTACGGTTTCAAAGATACAGCCCCTCAAAAATGGTAAACATTTTAAAAGCATTAGGAATGTCACGAAAATGGCCGTACGGGCACTTTTTCAAAAATTTATAAAGCCGAAGTTATTGCTAGTACCAGGCTAATATTGCACAAAGTTACTACATTATAGTCAAAGTTCATAAGAAAAAAATATCAAGCAAATCAGAGATGGTCATGCGGGAAGGTCCTGTTGAATTGAGGTGGAATGACCCTTGAATGTTAACGAAAACTCACCCGGCTGTATTCATTTGAAACAAAGTCCTTTCTGTTGATATTTTTTTTTACCCACGTCTCCCTAACTTCTTGTTCTGCAAACAAGGCAGTCTTTGTGCAGTAAAGGCTTGTGTATTTCACATACTTTCTTCTTCCATTGTTGAATTTTCACGCCATTGTTGGCACAGTTTATGACGGAACATGTATTCCCACTCGACCGACTCGACATTATAAAAATATATATTTGTAGAAAGAGAAAAACACTGGTTAATCTGCGAGCCGGTGAAAGTGTCGCTCTGTGGCACACTCCAGCAATGGCAGACGGGGTACTTCCGGGGGGCCGGCCCCAAAAGGTATATAAACTTGGCTCAACTACAGTTGTTATTTATTTGTGTATTTCTTACTTTTCACTGTAGTTTTAACTGTTCCTGCCGAGGAAATGCTGCCGAGGTGTGTGTTTGCTGAAAAGCGCTTTATAGTAAAGTGTCTGATGCTGGATGTTTCACTTCCTATAAATTCTTCAACATAAAAGTCCAACATTATTAGTTTCATTAAAAACTTTTATTATGAAGCAGCAAACTCAGGAAGTGTTGTTTTCATCGTCAGTACCTTAACAGGATGATTTAAACCAAGATCAGCTCCAAGCGAACATGAATAAACGGTAAAATAAAGCGGAACGCACAGTACACACAGCGATACAGGAGAGAAACTAAACTTTAAACCACAGAAATCATTCACTGCATTTTTTTTTATGACGGTATTGAAACTGATACCGCTGTATCTATCCGCTATTTTTAAATACCGGAAGTATACGGTATTACCGTAATACCGCCCAAGCCTAATATGTGATGCTCTAAATAAAGCAGGGTGTGTGTGTGTTGTCAGTTGTCCAGCAGTTTTCATTGACTCGGTCCATCTCATGTTCTGTCCTCCACGCTGTGACGCTGTGATGCTGATGGTGTCATGGCCGCCACTCACCTAGCGCTAGGGTTGCTTATCACTTTTCTCCTGTTCTTCTGCTTCACCCTGGATGACCCCGGTCTGCGTTGGCCCTTTTTCTGTTACCGCCTACCTCGCTGCCTGGCCGATCTGACGCTGCTGGATGACACCGCACATCTGTGGACTGATTTGACTGGCTGCTGTGGACCCACTGGAACCGTACTGGATATAACTGTAACCATGATGCACGCCTGAACTTTGGCTCAATTTTTGGGTTTTTTTTTTTTTTTTTTTTTAAACCCTTGCTTTTTCTGCTCCTCTACGGTCGGACGGCCATGCTGGCTCTCCCTTTTTTTCGCTGTTGCTCTGGTCTGACGGCCTTTCGGACTGCAACACGTGTCCGGTAACTGCATGCTGGGATCACTGGGATCACTGTGGCTCAGGTAGGTCTGCTGGCATGAGTGTAGCAGAATTTCACAGGTGATTCAGGAGGGTTCAGGGTGCTGCATGATGTTAGTAGACGCAACATAAGGAGCTGTTACCACATAAACACTCTTATTTAGGCCTTTTGTTCTTGTGTGTGCATCACAGATCAATGAAGAAGTTGCCAAACTGCTGGAGCTGAAGGCTCAGATAGGAGATGATGACAAACAGCAGTTTGTTCTCAAAACAGCAAAGGTAAGACACCAGTCCTGCTACGTTCAAACGGCTCCTTATTTAGCTGACATGGAGAGCTCGAATGAGAGTTTGTTTCCTAGTCTGCAGAAATACAAGGTTACCTGGTCGGTTCACATGCAGAGATTATTTTATTACCACTCTGGTGCTGGAATAAAGTGTAATGGCAAATATACTCCAGTAGGGGACAGTGGCGCTCTCATTATCCCAGTGTGGGAAGGGAGTATTAGCTCTATTGTGTCGGGGGGGGGGGGGGGTTTGCACAGACATGTGCACACCCAGCACAGAGCAGAAGATATAAAGTGAACAAACCCTCAAGAGACACCACAGAAAAATATTTAACAGGGGTGAAAAGAAAGACGGAGAGAGACGGAGACAATGAGACAAAGAAAATCACCAGAAAGTTAAGACGAGGAAATCTGACGATGCTGATGCAGCGCTTGACTGCATCTACGGTGGATTGATGCACTTTAAATCTTTACAGACTAAAAAACAATGTTAATAAAGTTATTCTTTGTTATAAGTTAATCTACAGTATTTTCCGGACTTTAAAGCGCACCTGAATATAAGCCGCACCCACTAAATTTCAAACGAAATATATATTTTGTCACATATAAGCCGCACCAGACTATAAACCGCCGGTATCCAGGCTGAGAAATAAGATATTTACATGGAAAGATTTTACCATAAGTGTTTATTCACATACCTAAACTGATAACTGTAACACGGCAGTAAAAGTGCTGATCAAACAAAACAGAAAAGTCATTGATGGTCATTTGCGATTAAAACCTTACCTCCGCGGCGGGTCCACTCAGAACCCTGAAATCCACTGGGGAACCAACAAACTGACTGGACACATTTATTAATCAGTTTGTCTAATAATAACAGGTATTGATGCTCACAAAATGAATGTAGAGTAGCATAGCCAACATAGGCTACTGAACAAAAACAGAATAGCCTTTAACTACTTGGTTTGTTTTTGGTTTTTGCACTTCCTGCTAGAGCGCCCCCTGAGGGCTGAAGAAAAATTCATAGAAAAGCCACATCTCTGTTAAAGCCCCATAGTTTAAAGCGCGGGACAAAAGTAGCGGCTTATAGTCCGGAAAATATGGTATATTTCTTTCTTTTTCAATGTTCATTAGGATACAGTGTTATGCAAAAGTGTACTTATAACAATTTTAAAGACGTGATACTATTTATAGTCACGATGGTGGTTGTGTGTGTGTGTGTGGGGGGGGGGGATGAAGGCTGTAACAAAAAATGCAGTGTTTTCAATCAAATCCAGAGCTGTTTAGAGTCTCTTGGTGCCATCAACTGCCCTCACAGGAAACAGTCTCAGAGAACAGACACATTGAGCTAAAACCTCAATGTGTCTCTGGCATCCATCTGCCGTTTCCCTGCGTGTCCCCGAGTCAGGAAAGAGCCAACCAGCTGGGACCATGTCCAATACCTAAATAAACGGGCCATGTTGTGGAAAAAATAAGATCTGATCTTGATGAGAAAATCAGAATAGAATTTATTACAGAGAAAAGAAACAAACATACAAAAAATCTTATGTGCACACAAGGAGAGGCTGTCGGCCAGTGCTCCGCAGAATACTGGCTGAGGGCTCTGTCGTTACAGAGAGGGCGTTTTCTTTTACACACAAGACAAAAGGATGTTGCTTACAGGTTTGCATACAGAGTAGGTCACAGCAAGTAGTGGTGAGGCTAGGGCTGTAGCGATACACTAATCTCGCGATACGATACGATGTGATACATTTGGCTCACGATACGTATATTATATCGATATTTTTACTAACAATACATTTACATCATTTTCTGAAAGATTTTAACAGGACAAAGTGATTTTGGTGACATCTTGTGAGTGTTCCAATTTGTTTGAATTAACTGAACTGAAAGGTAGGTGACTGTAGACAGAGAGGAGAGAAAGGAGGTCTCTGATTGGTCAGTTCTACATCCACGTCATCGAAGAAATGAGGAAGTACCCACATCTGTACGATTCTGGTTCTCCACACTACAAAGACAGCACATATTCTAGTAATTCATGGAGGGAGATAGCGATGAATGTGGGTCTGGATACGGCCGAGACGGTGAGGAAGTGGAAAAACGCAAGAGATAAGTTTAGTAAGTTTAGCTAGTTCGTGATTGTCGCTCTCCGTTGTGGCGTTGAATAACATAGCGGAGACGCGCTTCAAAAATCAATCAAAAGTAACTGCGACACCGCGAGAGTAAACACAGCCCTTAAAGCCGGCGTTTTTCACCACTGAATACGGTCTCAATTCCTGACAAATAAAGTTTGGCTCGCTCTCAATTAGCTTGTCCTTACCTTGGTGGTGACGTTTCAGGTGGGCTCGCCTCGCAGGTTGGTGGTATTTCCAGAGTATTTCATGTTTGAGTGACACAGCTTGCAAACCTCCATACTTTTGTCTAAATCTTTGCTTTCCTTTTTCTTTTTAAACCCGAACTGCTCCCACACATCTGCTTTTAAGCACGCAAGAACTGGATTTATACTCGGCGCCATTCTGCTGACTGGATCAGCTGAAGAAGATAACTTCTTCTGCTTCTGGATAACTGGTTAGAAATGCGCTACAGCGACACTAGCGGCTGGAGGACTTAATGGCACTTTGCAGGAAGAGCACCCGTGCGGGACACGTGGGTTTTGATAGGAGCTTAGAATATCGATACCTGCGGCTGAAAAATCGATACTCTCTGGAAAATGAAATATCGATTTATATCGCAGAATCGATAAAATCGCCCAGCCCTAGGTGAGGCATTTGTCTTAAAACAGACTGATTGAATTTAGGGATGTCATACAGTTCTTTCTTGATCAAGAAGTTATTTACTTGATATTAATTAAATTTAGGAAGTCACAGCTGACCCCTGCTGTGTCTCCTTGATCAGTGAATAACAGCTGACCCTCGTGCTTTTGTCTTTGTTAAACATTATGATGTGTATTGGTCTTGTGTGACAAAGACAAATCACTTTTAAACATATTGTTAGAGACAAATAAAATGAACAAAATTACAAGATGAATAAACCAAATAAAAATTTCCTCCACAGCCAGACCTTCATTTTGTCCCCAGAACCTTTTGGACCTTGACGTCCAATCTGCAAAATTAACTCAAAGACTGGATAAGACACGTCAGCGTTTCTCATATTTACAGCAGAGTAGAGTGAGATCTCTATAATTCAGCATCTGCTTCAGGGCATCGTTTCTCCACATCTTCCCATCTCTTTCTGATCTATGGCTGTACGTGGAAGTGCAGATAAATAAATAATGTCTGGACATTCACTGAAACACAGCTGCTCCAAGTACACGAGTCAGTGAAAATAAAATGGAAAAAGGACAAATATATTTGTCTGGCAGGGAACAAGAGACTTCAACCCGAAGCAGATGGCCATCAGAGAGAGAGTCTTCAAAACCATCATTGGGTGCTTTAAGCGTCACGGAGCGGAGACCATCGACACGCCCGTGTTTGAACTGAAGGTGATTTTCTCCCAGCTGCTCTGTTTGTAACTGATCTGCCGTTCAGACAGTGAAGTGAAATGTCTCCCTGTGGGTGTAGGAAACGCTGACGGGCAAATACGGAGAAGACTCCAAGCTCATCTACGACCTCAAGGACCAGGGCGGAGAGCTGCTGTCGCTCAGATATGACCTCACCGTATCCTCAGAGCTGGGCCTGGTTGTACCGTTGTGTCCTCTGAATCCTGATCTCCCTCTAAAGCACAGAGCAGCCTGTTCTTCTTGACATTCCCCCTCTCAGGTGCCCTTTGCGCGCTACCTGGCCATGAACAAGATAACCAACATCAAGCGCTACCACATCGCTAAGGTGTATCGGCGAGATAACCCGGCCATGACCCGTGGACGCTACAGAGAGTTTTACCAGTGTGTAAGTCTTCCTCAAACACACGCTCACATCTTCCCTGGTTTCTTTAAATTCTGCCGTTCACGGTTACGACCCGGTTTGATTCGCTGAGGTTTAATCCGCCGGTTGCTGATGTGTTTCAGGACTTTGACATCGCGGGTCAGTTTGACGCCATGATCCCAGATGCTGAGTGCCTGAAAATCGTCCACGAAATCCTCACTGAGCTGGAGCTCGGAGACTTCTGCATCAAGGTGAGCCTTCGGGTCGGGCGAGTCCTCAAACTGTGTGGTTGACAGGCTTCGACTCCTCATCATGTCCTTTATCTGCAGGTGAACGACAGGCGCATCCTGGACGGGATGTTCGCTGTGTGTGGAGTCCCAGACGACAAGTTCCGCACCATCTGTTCAACGGTGGACAAACTAGATAAGGTTTGTCCTTTAGCTTCATACAGGGTTCAGAAACCAGCCAGGACCCCCTGCTGTCCAGGAGACCTGATACTTAATGATTCATTACATCTGCAGTAGGGATGGGCATAATTAATCGACTAATCGATGATTGATCATTAAGAATTTGGTCGAAGACATTCATTTTCGTCGATGTACCGAATGTTTGTTTGTTTTTTTTAAACAATCCGAATGTAGGTTATCAGTGCACGTCCTCAAACAATGCAATGCATTTCACTGTGCCACCGATAGAAATTTGGCAACAGGGGGCAACATTTCACCATCGCCCTACCCTGGCTGGCCTCAGTTGTTACATGCGAGCTTCTATAGGTCATCGCCTAATCATGAAGCGGTCGCGGTGAAGTGTGGCGTGGGACCATTTTCGTTTAGAAAATGAGCAAGTGTACTGCAATCACTGCAATGCTAATTACAAATACAATTAATCGACAACGACAATGATGTATCACTTGAACAACACGCATCCAAGCCTTGTAAACGACGGTGGAGGCGGTTCATCATCAGCCTAGCCTAGCCTAGCCTCAACTCGGTGTTAGCACGGACCAGAAGCTGTAGCGCACGTCGAGCACACAACAAGCGCATCTTTTTAAGAAACAAAAAGCCTGTGATACTGGCGCCTTGATATAAATTGTCCTTGTTAAGTAGTCTCCTCGATATCTCTTGTTTTATTATTGTTGTTTTTTTTTAAGAAAAGAAACAGGAAATGTCACGTTATTGTCGAAAACGAACATCCAGGCCACTGAACACAGCTGATCATGCGCGGGCCATAGCGACCAGGCCAAAGGGGAAAACAAACGTCACGCCGATATCAAGATTAATTGTGATAGTTTTCACTGTAAAAATGTTAATGATTAATCGATTATTAATCATTAATTCTCCCAACGATCGATGAATAAATCTCGACCAAATGCCCATGCCTAATCTGCAGTCTTGATTGGCTGTTAATTTTCCTCCGTCACGTGTCCGTGTAGGTTTTACAGAGCTGATGGCAAACATTTGGCCTCACGCTTGTAGTCAGTGAACCCGTCAGATCCGTCTTTCAGTTCCTCATTTTCTTTATTTACGGGGCCTGTTTGTTTGTTTCGAGCCCACTGATCTTACGAGGCCTCGGTCTTTACAGGGGTGTCAACGGGAAATTGGAAAAATTTTGAGCACTCTCGAGGTGCTGCTTTAGGAGGCATATAAAGGTTAGATATCAAAAATAAAAGTAGTTGTTATGAAACAATTAAGTTGCCTATTAAAGGCAAAAATTCAGAATGACTAGTGATTCAGTCACTGGTGAACTTCAACAGTAAAACATCACTGACAACAAGATACATGGATCCAAAACTTTAGTAAGCAGTTATAGAAAATAGCATGTTAAATTCAACATGTCTTTTTGATGCCTGTAACTCTGAACATTAGCTTTTCTTAATTTTTTTTTAAATCACAAAAAACTCGAAACACTGAATAACTAATACTTCAGGCATGAAAATCCCCCACCTTTCGGCAAAATTTGCCGTTTTGAAGTCAAAAAGGGTGACCTACGTGAATCGTGTAGATCCGAGGACTTTTCTATTTTTTGGAGGGGGGGGGGGTCGGAGTCGGGAGATTTTTTATTTTATTTTATTATCATATAATTGCCCTAATATATATTAAATATACTTGAAGGTTACATTGCTAAGCTGTTTTTAATGTTAATTAAACGAGGCAAACAAGTTTACGTTTCCTACCTACATTTACCAGTGGGAAGAATCGCTGTATATTTAATCCGCGTTGTCTAACAATAAATAAGTACAATAAGGAATAAACATCTCTCCTGTGAATTTAAAGCTAATAATCATCCATCCAAACAAGAAGGGGAGAAGTATTATCAGAAATTATGTGCTTCGGGCTACTTTGACTGCTGATCTGGCTGTGATAGCGGCTGGATTGTGAACGGGCTCAGTGCGCATGCCCTGGTCTCAATCAACCAATCGCAATTGAGAATTCACGTCACGTTCGTGGAGGGTAACCCCCCCCCCCGGAAAATATTAAACCAGATTTGCACGTATCTCAAAAATGACCCCCAGGATGGAAAAAAAACTCGGAAATCCGCGAATCCACGGAGAATTGACACCCCTAGTCTTTACACATCCGGCAGTGATTGCGACGTGTTTCTCTGCGTGGGTCGGTGAGCGGTCGTCGTCCAGTTGTCTCACGTCTTTGCTGCTTCTGTTCCAGATGTCCTGGGAGGACGTCAGGAAGGAGATGGTGAACGAGAAGGGCCTGTCAGAGGAAGCGGCTGACCAGATTGGGGAGTACGTCAGCATGCGGGGTGAGGCATCTGGACTGCAGCATCAGGGTGGAAACAGCCCGTTTAATGAGATACTATATTAGTGTAGAAGTTTCAGTGACTTTACCATCTCCATCATTACTAACAACAGATACAGGAACATGTTAATGTCAGACAGAGACCGGACGGAAGGATGTGAATGTCTGATGTAAGCAGGGTGGCGTTTGTTTTCTAGGGGGCAAGGATTTAGCAGAGCGCCTCCTCCAGGACCAGAAGATGTCTCAGAGTGAGCAGGCCTGCGCTGGCCTCGCAGACATAAAGCTCCTCTTTAGCTACCTGGAGATCTTCCAGGCCACAGACAAGGTTAGCCGGGTTACTAATCACGTCCTGTAACAAAGCGTGTGGCGTCTCTGGTTGGACCTCGTCTCCTGGTCGTCCTCAGGTGGTGTTTGACCTCAGTCTGGCTCGGGGTCTGGATTATTACACCGGGGTCATTTATGAAGCAGTGCTGCTTCAGGCAGGTGTGGCTCCAGGGGCCAACTCAGAGGACAGCGTCAGTGTGGGGAGCGTATCTGGAGGGGGCCGCTACGACGGTCTGGTGGGCATGTTCGACCCCAAGGGCAGGAAGGTGCCCTGCGTAGGAGTCAGCATCGGCATCGAGAGGATCTTTTCCATCATGGAGCAGAAGGCTGAGGTGGTGAAATAAAGTTTCTGTTCAAAAAAATGACCTGGCTGTGCGGCTGTTTTGATAACGGGTGTTTTATCGTTCAGGCCTCAGCAGAGAAAGTTCGTACAACAGAGATTCAGGTCATGGTGACGTCTGCTCAGAAGAACCTGCTGGAAGAAAGACTCAAGCTGGTCACTGAGCTCTGGAGCGCTGGCATCAAGGTGTGAGCTTGTTTCATGGATGTCTGCTTTTGTTGTTTTGTTTCCAGACACTCGTTGCAGTTTGTGATTAGTGCTGGGCGATATGGAAAAAAATCATATATCACGATATGGACTATTTTATATCACGATAACGATATATATCACGATATACCATACCATATACCAAAGTATGTTTTCAGTTATTCTCTGAAAAGTTTGACAAAAATTTCATTGCTTACTTTTCAACTTTATTTTGAAAGGACATTTAGCTGAACTGTCACAAACATACATTTTAGTGCAGCAAAAACAGGTAGGGCCAGAGGTACAGTAGCTTTCACATTTTTTTGAAGTGCACAACAGTTTCTGAGACGAAAAACACATTTTTTCACTGAAGTTCAGCTATAAAAAATAAACACAAATTATTTTTCAACTTTCTGAAAGCTGTAACCTTGTAGTGCAAAGTTTGCAAACCAATATAAAGTGTCTAAAGTAAAAATCAGGGTTGAAGAGAACTCTGTTTAAGGCATTAACCATGAATAAAAGTGCAAACATAAAAGGCTACTTTGTAGAAGTAGATATGATTCTATCAAATTTATCGTTGCAGGTTATTTAATTACATATTTGCTGTATTAATTGATAAAATTAGGTTAGAAATGATAGAAGAGAAATGGCGCGATACACACTTTTCTATCGTCCCCACGATATGTATCATCATATTGCCCAGCACTATTTGTGATCCATCAGTATTATATGATATAACTGGTATCAGGACAGCGTCTGCTCTGTCAGTCTGATGCAACAGAGTTGGCAGGAAGGCGCTTCACAGTACAGATAAAAAAAATTACCTAAAGCATACTGCTACACAACCCAGGTCATTTGATTATAAAGAAATAAAGATCTAGCACTGGTCCAGTCATCTCAGCTTGATAGTTGTGTAACCGTCCTGCTGAGGTCCAAAGAAGGACTAAAACCACTAATTACACAAAGCTGAGAGTCTTTGCCTACAAAGGATTGTTTACTTGTTTGTCAAAATAACAGCTGTGAAGTGTGAAAGTCAGCATGTGAACGTGCACGTGTCCTGCTCATGTGTCCAGGCTGAGGTGATGTACAAGAAGAACCCCAAGCTGCTGAGTCAGCTGCAGCACTGTGAGGAGTCAGGGGTCCCCCTGGTGGCCATACTGGGAGAACAGGAGCTCAAAGATGGAATGGTCAAGCTCAGAGTGGTGGCCACCAGAGAGGAGGTACAACCGCTTTTTTCTCCTGTGTTCATTTCCTGCTGGAAGATATTAAAACTGGATGTATGTCTAATGAATAAACGTTCATAGATATTCATGTGAAAAGTGATGCAATTGTCGTAAAATTTGTACCACAAATGATCAGTGTACAACATAAACGGTACAGGTTGAAGCAACAGCTTCTATGTTTTCGCATATTAATACTAGGGCTGGGCAACCATTAAAATTTTTAATCACGATTAATCGCATTGTATACAAAAAATCAAATAATGAATTCAAAAGTAGTGTAAAGGTCACTTTTATTTAAATCTTCTGCTGCCATATGAATTAAAGTGTCATAACATTTGTTGTTAAAACACTTATAACATCAGCACTTGTCAGTAACACATATTTAGTGTAAATCTCATCTTAAAAAAATTTAAAATAAAATAAAGCTTATTGCCACTGCCAGGACATTAATGTCATCCTGTTTTTTTTTAATGAAAAATAAAAAAAAGTCTACCATCAAAATCCTGAGCCACAATCAGAACATTAAAACAGGTAATGTCTGAGGTAACAGCAGAAACTTAACGGGGAGTTCAACTTGGCAGTTGTTACAAATAACCTTGTTTCTGTTGAATCCTCCGTCTGGGAGAACTTTAAAATGAAAATGTCCACGTTAAAGTTCAGTAACTTTACCAATCTCTGTATCATTCATTCTTTCCATTTTCAATTGTCCATTAAAAAATTTAAAAAAAATTAAAGTGACATTTTATTACATTTTTAGTTTTTAAATCTAACACAAAAAGAAAAACTGAAAGAAAATGCCTGTTTTTCTAATATATATATATATATATATATATATATATATATATATATATATATATGTTTTAGACTTGGATCAAAAATACTAAATTTAAAAACGGGCCACAGAACTGTATTTGTTTTATAATGGAGGACTGGACTTTCTGTTGTCATTACACATCTGTGCCACTAGATGGAGCCGCACTGCAGTAACCAGCTAGAGAACAGCAGGACAGTGAACACATGTTTTTAATATTGCTATTTAATATTGTGTTTTTTCATGTCTTGCTGCTGCTACACTGCAATTTCCCAGTTTAGGATCAATAAAGTCCATCCATCCATCACATCTGATGTAACGTGGAGGAATGACGCGAAAGTTTTGTTGCAGTCCAGACTCTTACTTTTCAAACAGAATTGTTAATATTGCTACCCGAGTTGCTACCCGAACTGTAAAGTACACAGATTTTTACCGTTTGAGCTTTTCTGCATGTTTTTTCCGCCAATTATCTTCCGGTTCCACAGCTGCCGGTAACGGACTTTTCAAAACAAAAGCACGCGAGCAACATGCGTTAACGCTCGATAAAATAAATGTCGGCGTTAATAAATTAATGCGTTAACGCGATAACTTGCCCAGCCCTAATTAATACACAACCATGAAGTGATTAAAAAGCTTTATAATTGATTTAATACATAATTCTGATGACTGTAATTTACCATCTAATCAATCTGTCAAGCACATCTGAGTAGAACTTACTTTAGTATAGATGTGTGTAAAAATAGAACTGTAAATGTTTTCACAGATATTTAACTGTATTCTCTGACAGTATTTCTTCTTTTAAACATCAGTGTCATCATGTAGGCTACATATTTCCAAGTCAACTTAGACAAATTGTAAAATGTTGTTGCACTAAATGGCTGCAGTGGGAGCCCTGATAAAAGAAAGGAGCTACTTCCTGTGTTTGTTGTCTCTCCACAGATGGATGTATCCAGAGCTGATCTGATCAGTGAGATCAAGAAACGGACCTCTGAGGCCTAACAGCCATCTAGAGCATGGATCCAACCACTGCTGCATCTCCTCACTGACACCGCTGAGCCTCTTTCAGTCCTCTTCAGGGCTCCATGTACACGAGCGCTGCTTTGGAAACGCCAACCTCAGCCATGTTGGTATGATGCCCACATTACCCAGAAGCCATCAGGAGCGACTGTGCTTTGTTGATGACGCCTTTCATCAAATGTATTGTGCTTTTGGTTACAGCTGACAGATGTTCTCCCATTCAACATTCAGTGTTCAGTGGTGTGTTCTGGTGAAGATTTAAATAAACTTATCATGTCCAACAAGTTGGTGTAGCCCTTAAAGCTGCTTATTTTATCAAACCCAGTGGTATAGCTTTATTTTTATATAGCCTCCTCAATAAATGTATCACAACTTATTCTGTTTTTTTTTTTAAGTTATTTTCTTCCTGTATCAAACAAGCTTTAATAAAATTAAACCTAAATGAGTCTCTGGGCATGCTTTTATCAGAGCTACCTGCTAATGTGGAGAAAACAAACACTGGAGCTCCACGCTGGAAAAAAAACTACAAGAGAAGATTTAGATTACAAGACTCATTTCAGTGAGTCAAATATTCTATGTAGAACCTAAATATATATGTTTGTGTTCAATAATGCTGTCTAATTTGCATGTTTTTTGTCTTAAAGACGAAACAGATTACATGTCTGATGACTACTGTACGTCTCTCTGTGTCAATATGGACCAAACTCTGAGGAATGTTTCCTTTACCTTATTGAATCTATGGCACGAAGGATTAAGGCAGTTCTGAATGAAAAAGTGGGTCCAACCCAGTACCAGCAAGGTGTGTTGTGTATTTTGGGTTACACTAGGACCCGTAGTTGAGATGCACCTGGTGCATGCTGGGTAACCTTCGCTAGGTTGTTGTTGTCTAGATCATAGACATATATAGATAGACGCCGCATCGAACGCTACTCCCTACTGGCGCTGACGAGATTTGGGGCCGCCATCTTAGACCGGTCACCCGCTCCGCTCAGTGTTATTTATCTCATAGGTTTATGAGAGGAGACAGCCTAATTGGCCAGATGAACACACTCATAAAATTCAATAATCTGTTTTGTGGAGACATGGTACACCTTGTTTAAGATTTTTTTTAATCGATTTTTTAAAGGTTTTTAAAGATTTTTTAAAAACTGAACGAAGGAAGACTACAAAACCAAAAACCAAGGACACAAAACCCCTCAGATCATGACAATATTAAGATTAATCAGACAATATAATGCACTATAGGCTACAGAGTGACATTGAAAAACATAGCAATAGCATATAGCAATATAATTTTCTTCAATAGCAATTCTTGTGTCAGTTGTAATCTAAGTCAGTGTTATGGAATATGACTTATCAAGTCTCAGTTCATAGCCGGGTGAACAATAAACATACTGTAGCATTGTTAACTGCCATTAGCTTAGCGTCGTTTCATTAACGTTACGGTAACAAAGGATCTTTGCTCCTTCTCAACTCTGGTAATATTCAATGAACAAAATACAACCAATATTATAGTAACCCACTGAGCAATATACGTCTCGTTTAAGTTCACACACGAAATTCGCCCGTCTATAATCGGTCTATATTAACGCAAATCTATACGGTACAATTTAATAATCCATTAATAATTAAATACAAAATAAAACAATAGTAAATTGTATAAATGGTGGCCAAATGCTGGATTAAAACATTTTTAACAGTTATTGATCAATGTACAATGTAGTTTAGATTTAGAAACGGCTAGTCTAAAACTTTCATTTAGACCAGTGGTAGACCGATTTTAGCCCAGACGTCTAGGGACCGTTAGACGTTTATTAGACATTTATTAGACGTCTTTTAGACAGAAAAATATGTTACATCTTACTTGTGAAAAGTAATCCCCTGAGCTCTGCTTCTGATGGTCCGCCGATTGGAGCAGGAATATCCCACACAATGTTCAGGCATGTTCTGTCTATGGTTATAATCCCAGAGAATGACCGGTCCAAGATGGCGGCCGCATTTCTCGTTCCAAACAGCCAAATGCGGCGTCTATCTCTATATATGTCTATGGTCTAGATAGCCATAGGCTAACGAGTTGCACCGTTATCAATAAATCTTTTGAAGTTACGTCGTGGTCCAAGATATCATTGTTATATTAAGGGAACGGAAGATATAACAAAAGTGGCGACGAGGACGGCTGGGCCAACGCTGCAGTGCGCGACGGAGGAGTGTTTATGCCGTTTTTGTTTTTTTTCCTGCGGGTGCCTCGCGCTGCCGGGTGTTAGACGCCGCCGGGGAGGGAAGCTTCGCCTTGTGTGCTCCGGTGGATGCGACTGCCTTCAGCTAAGCGGGGAGGAGTGTGCAGCCGGAAAAGAACACAAAATCCGTGAGTAACGCCGGAAAAAGGCTCGACGTTACGGGAAGGGACGCCATATAACCAGGAGCAAGAAATGGCTGGAGTTATTGGCTCGATCGGTCCCTTTGATGAAAGCGTGGAGCAGTGGAGCTCCTACACAGAGCGCTTCGGATATTTCGTCACAGCTAATGGAATACAGGATGATAAACTCGTGCCCATTTTCTTGAGTGTGATCGGGCCAAAGACGTTTAACCTGCTACGGAGCCTTGTACAACCAGCAAAGCCAGGAAGTAAAACTTTCGCGGAAATTGTGGACACACTGACCAAGCATTTTTCACCCAAGCCTCTGGTGATCGCTGAAAGATTCAGGTTTCACAAACGGAACCAAGAAGAGGGTGAGTCTGTCACCATGTTTGTTGCATCATTACGCAAATTAGCCGAATACTGTGAGTTTAAAGATGCTTTAAATGACACGCTGAGAGACAGACTAGTGTGTGGATTAAGAAATGAAGCTGCACAGAAGAAATTACTCACAGAAAGTGACTTGACTCTTGACAAAGCAATTAATATTAGTGTGACAATGGAACTGGCTTCAAAAGAAGCTCATGCTCTGCATGCTACAGGCAGAGTACACAAAGTGGACAGTGGTAAAACAAATGCAGGATCATGTTTCCGCTGTGGCAAGTTAGGACACCTTGCTAATGATTGCTGGTGCAAGGAAATGGACTGCAACAACTGTGGGAAAAAAGGCCATGTTGCACGTGCATGCAGGAACAAGAAGAGCAAGGACAAAGGCCCAAAGTTTGGAAATAAAAGAGATACGGCAAAATTCAAAAAGGAAAGACATGTTCGCACAGTCAAACATGATGAGGACAGGCTGAGTGATTCCTCAGAAGAAGAAGTGTCGACTGCAATAAATACTGTAAGAATATTGACTGTTGATGACACTTCAGATGGTTTTTGGGCCAGACCCAAGCTGGAAGGACATTCTGTGAAAATGCAGATAGACACAGGATCAAAAGCATCATTAGTGTCATATGATGTGTACAGGAAGTTCCTGAAGCACCTTCCACTCCAACCTTCCGACACAGTCTTTAAAGGGTACACTGGACACCGTGTACAGATCAAAGGAATGACAGAGGTGACTGTTCAATGTAATGACCAAACAGCCAAACTGCCAGTGTACAT
Source organism: Hirundichthys speculiger (assembly GCA_018398805.1). Taxonomy (NCBI): domain Eukaryota; kingdom Metazoa; phylum Chordata; class Actinopteri; order Beloniformes; family Exocoetidae; genus Hirundichthys; species Hirundichthys speculiger. The sequence continues at coordinate 74,825 of JAGFBZ010002962.1, forward strand.
TACCCAAAAGAACTGTCCTGCCATAATGGGCCGTGAATGGCTCAGAAGAATCAGACTCAACTGGCAGGAAATAAGGAAGCTGTCACATGGTTCCAGTCAGCTGCAGACTATCCTGGAAAAGCACAAAGAAGTTTTTCGTGAGGAGTTGGGCAGCATGAAAAAAATAACAGTGAAGCTGCATGTCAAGCCTGACAGCAAACCGGTGTTCATGAAAGCGAGACCGGTCCCATACGCCATCCGGCCCAAGGTGGAGGCTGACTTGGACGCGCTGGTCAAAAATGGAGTTTTGGAGCCTGTGACGACAAGCGAGTGGGCCACGCCCATCGTCCCGGTTCCGAAAAAGGACGGAGGAATTCGGATCTGTGGAGATTTCAAGGTAACAGTTAACCCTGTACTAACAGCTGAGCAGTATCCTCTTCCTCTGATCGATGACTTGTTTGCTGGCCTGAGTGGGGGACAAAAGTTCAGCAAAATAGATCTCAACCAGGCTTACTTACAAATGCACGTCGAGGAGCAGTCACGTGAAATGCTGACTGTCAACACACATAAAGGACTTTTTCGATACTGCAGATTGCCTTTTGGCATCACATCAGCTCCAGCATTGTTTCAGCGAGCTATTGATCAAATCCTGAGCGGATTACCCAGAGTGCAGTGTTACCTGGATGATATCCTGTGTACAGGAGCAGATGATGAGGAGCATCTGCGCAACTTGGATGCAACTCTTCAGAGACTGGAGGACTACGGATTGAGAGTCCGTAAAGAGAAATGTGACTTCTTCCAATCATCTGTTGAATACTTAGGTCATGTGATCGACGCTAATGGATTACATACTGCACCTTCAAAAATCACAGCGATCGTGGACGCACCGCCACCACAAATGTCAGCCAGCTTAAGTCGTTCTTAGGACTGTTGAATTACTACGGACGGTTTATACCGAGCTTAGCATCACTTCTGAAACCACTACATAACCTGCTACGAAAAGAGGAAGCATGGCAGTGGACAGCAAGCTGCCAGGAGGCTTTTCAGAAAGCGAAGGATTCACTGACTGCATCAGAGGTCTTAACCCACTTCAATCCTTCACTTCCGATTCAGCTTGCCTGCGATGCCTCTCCGTATGGGGTAGGGGCAGTGATTTCCCATGTACTGCCAAATGGCCAGGAAAAGCCAATTGCTTTCGCATCGAGAACACTAAACAAGGCTGAGTCCAATTATGCACAGCTGGAACGAGAGGCTCTGAGCATTGTATTTGGTGTTAGAAAATTTCACCAGTACTTATATGGTAGGAAGTTTACACTTTTAACTGACCACCGACCTCTCACGACCATCCTGGGACCTCACACGGGGATTCCGTCCCTTGCTGCATCTCGCCTGCAGAGATGGGCGTTGCTGTTATCTGGACATTCGTATGACATAAAGTATCGCAAGTCAGAGTCTCACTGCAACGCTGATGGTTTATCCAGGTTACCGCTTCCTGTCAAGAAACCGGACTCGGACGCGGTGGAGATCCTCTACTTCAGGGAGGTAGAAAAGCGCCTGTATCAGCTGTGCAGGTGAAGAAAGCGACCAGAAATGACCCTGTGTTGTCGTCAGTGATGGACTTGATCATTAAGGGTCTTCCTACAGGTGAGGATGCAAACTTGAAGCCCTTCCTTGGAAAGCGGGCGGAGCTTTCTGTTCAGTCGGGATGTTTGCTATGGGGGAGGAGAGTCATTATTCCTCTGTCACTTCAAACAAAAGTGTTACAGCAACTTCATGCGGGACACAGTGGAATAGTGAGAATGAAGGAAATAGCAAGAAGCTATTTTTGGTGGCCAAATATGGACAAACAGATTGAAGAAATAGCTAAAAGCTGTTCATCTTGTCACAAGGTTCGAAACAACCCGCCATTAGCTCCTCTTCACCCCTGGGAGTTCCCACCGGAGCCATGGCATCGTGTGCACATTGACTTCGCAGGTCCATATGAGGACAGAATGTTTCTTGTTACAGTCGATTCACACAGCAAATGGCCTGAAGTGACTATCATGAAATCAACCACCACAGAAAAGACCATAGAAGCGCTTGGAGAAATGTTCAGTAGGTTTGGATCTCCTACACAGCTAGTCTCTGACAATGGACCTCAACTGGTTTCACAGGAAATGGAAGCTTTCCTGCAGGCTAATGGAGTGCAGCACATTACATCAGCTCCATACCATCCTGCAACAAACGGCCTTGCAGAAAGGTTCGTTCAGACAATGAAACACGCACTGAAATCATCACAAGGTCAAGGAACACTACATCAGAGACTGCACAAATTTCTGCTTAACTACCGAAACAGTCCACATGCAACCACAAAGACATCTCCCGCCAACCTGATGTTCAAGAGAGATCTGCGCACGACCTTTGATCTCTTGAGACCGTCAGCAGTGAAAGACACTGTACAAAAACAACAAGAGAAACAAATAATGTACAGAGGTCAACAGGGCAAGGAGAGAGTTTTCAGCCCAGGTGAATCTGTGCTTGCCAGGAACTACAGAGGGGAACTTAAGTGGGTTCCTGCAACTGTAATTGCACAAACTGGACCAGTCTCATACACAGTACAAGTTGCTGATAGTGTTTGGAGACGGCACGTGGATCAACTTCTGCAGACCTCACCAGTGTCTGTAGAACGGTTTCCTGAAGATCCTATGGAGGCACTGATCAACTCATCAGTTTATCCACCAGTGCAAGTAAACACATCAGGGACAACAGTTCCAGTCGCGGATGTGACTGAAAAAGAGACTGAGACATCTTCTGCTGCATCAGTGCCAGAAGCAGACTCGACACCAAAGAACAAAGAGACTGATGTTTCTACAGACCGCAGATACCCCACCAGAGAGCGGCGGTCTCCTGCTCGCCTGAGTTATTAAGTTAGAGCACCTGACCCAAGTCAACGGGGCAGAATAATCCCCATGGGTCATGGGGGAGTTGAGGTGGTCTACCCTCGCTCCCAAGTTAGGTTCATTATAAAAATAATAAAAAATTATATATATATAATAATTATTAGTAAAATAAAAAGTTTTAATTGTTGTAATCAGTTGAACAAATGAAGAGAAATGGAAAATGTTTATGATATTGAACTGTCATGTTACAGTGAAGACAGAAGAATTTGAGTAGAGACTCCCCTGTTGTTTCTGTAGTACATCCTTTGTAAGAGGGGAGGAGATGTTGTGTATTTTGGGTTACACTAGGACCCGTAGTTGAGATGCACCTGGTGCATGCTGGGTAACCTTCGCTAGGTTGTTGTTGTCTAGATAGCCATGGGCTAACGAGTTGCACCGTTATCAATAAATCTTTTGAAGTTACGTCGTGGTCCAAGATATCATTGTTATATTAAAAGAACAAAAGATATAACAGTGTGTATGTATGTACAGCTGTGTTTAAAAATGTGAGGAAAGCTCTAAATCCTTTTAATAGCTTTCATCTCCACAGATGCAAATGCTTGGCAAACACTGTACAGTAACCCCTTGCTATTTCACGCTTTAAGTTCCGGGGTTTTAGTTTAAATATATAATTGAAAAAAATCATGGAAAATCTGTGAAAATCCACCCCACAGACGAGAGGCCGCAGTTGCCAGCGAAACATCAAAAATGATGACTCACAGCCTCCTGTAAGCAACAGGAGAAACGTAGACGGCCCAGAACTCTAGAATCTGTGCTCTGATTGGCCGAGACGCATCACGCAGGGCCAGCCCCCAGTATGCTCTTGGCTATTGTGCTAGCATAATTTTTGGCATAATCTGAGGAATTGAGCATAATTTTTTCCCTTTTTCCAAAGGTAGCACTGCTAGCATAATCCGTATATTTTCTTGTCTTAAGAGCACAATTTTAGAATAATTCAAGAAAACAAAGATCTCAGCTACTAAAAACGATACGCAAGTGTCAAGTCAAGCCGGACTGCGTGGTTCAGAAACGTGCGAGATTATTCAATGTTAAATTTGTTATCCAGGGCTTTGTCAGAAACTGCATGGTTTAGTTTTCACTGTATTTGTTTTTATTTGTTTTGAAACCTAGCGCGTGCACAGTTCGTTGTTTACTTGAAATTTGCATACTTTACCATGGTAACTGGAGGCCATTTGAGTGCAAAACCTTGCGCAAACTGTGTCACGCTCTGCTACACGCGATGGTTAGCAAGCTATACGCAGATAGTTATCCACCACACTATCCAGGCTTTGTGCAACCTATTTTTGTTCGCTGGATAACTATCAGAATCAGAATCAGATTTATTATTGTCACTGAGCCAGCGTCCCAACACAGTGAAATTTGTTTTCCCAGTACACCGTCCAAGAGAAACATACAGAAACAACAACATATGGACAAGAGTCAACGGTGCTTGGGTCAGCGCTATAAGAGCACTTCTACCGTGTCAGAGGGCAGTATAGTCAGGCACACAGGTGCCCAAGTACACCACCCTCCGGTCAGGGCACTTTCGGTCACATATGGGTCAGGAAAGAGGTGGGGGGGAGGGGGAGTGTCCAGCTAAACAGTCTGTGCGCTCGCTGCGCGAAGTGCCCAGTCCGTCAAGCGTGGGGGGGTAAAAACATCCAGGAGCCAGCGGAGGCAGTTGGGCATGGGGCGGGAAGTGTGTACATGTGTATGTGTATGCGTAAGCCAGTGACCCCTGGTATGGAGCCACAGGTGTTGTTTGGAAAGGGGAGGGGGTCGGGAAGGAGCGTCAAAAAGTCATAATATTCAGGAGAGATTAGGTCGAAGGCCGGCCTTGGAGGCGAGCTTCGTTTCAGGGGAGTCAGATTCAGATAAGAGAGGAATGTTTTCGGTCAGGCTGACATAAATTCTGTCTGCCTTCAAAGTTTTTTGCTGGTCCATCTCGGCGGGAATAACTCCAATTGTCCGAATTACAGGTCAATTCTCCCTGAGCGGCGCTTGAACTTCTCCAGGATCGAATCCATTTCGCCAGAGAGTTCAAAAACCGTCACTAGAATCACTTCCAGTTTCCAGTTCAGCTCACCAAGAGCAGCAGTCTGAGTGTTCACAGCGCAGCTCACTCCCACACACACGGCAGGCAGGTTGACGGTGTCCAGGATAGCAGCTGCCGTGTAAATTTTCCGATACAGCAGGTATCCACCAACTCCAAACAGCAGAAATCCTGTGATCATAAATCCCATTAGGTACACTTTGGTGTCCACAATGAACAAGGGAGGCAGACATCCCAGATTCCATCCAAAATCCTTGATGTATCCAGCCAGTGTTCCATCGGGACCGGAGGACTCTCCTGTGTCCTGTTTTCTCTTCGAGAAAAATTGATTAATTGCATTGAGAAACCAGCTGATCAGATCCATGATTAGAGATTTGAATATTATGCCGAGTGAGGCTCCAAAAAAAGCTCAGACAAGACAAAAGAGAAGCAGCAGGGACAGATAGATGGGAGCTCATGGAAATGCGACTGCCTCCACCGAGAGCAGGAAGTGAAACCGCTGCTATCTGCTATCCGCTGGATAGCAGATTTATCCGCCGTATAGGCCTAACCACCGGATAAAGTTACCCAGGTTTTGAACAACCGGGCCCAGAACGTCAGGCCAGGGTTAATAAAATACATTTTCAAACTTGTCTTGTGAGTTGTGAAGTTTGTGCACAGAATAATTTTTTTTAAAAGTAGCATAATTTTGAAAAGCGAGCATAATTTGGGCAAGAAACTAGCACTGCCACTAGCATAATATGCCACTTTTACTAGCACAATCGGCAAATGCCTACCCCCCAGCCCCCCATTAACAGTAAAAAAAGGGATCACTGTATTCCAAATCAAAACATGAGGAAAACTTAAATAATTCTTTCTTCATGTTCTCACTTTACACAAAGTGAAGAAAAAGGAACATTAGGCTGTTACAAAAAAGAAATGTCAGTGTGTAGTTCAGCCAGTGATGTCACCACCTCTGTGATAAAACAGGTGACTCTTATTCAGATAAGTATAGAGCCCCATTTGGGTCATAATTCAATGAATAAATGAGTCTATTATTATGAAATACAGGTGTTTATTATTATGAAATATTTCCCATTATTATGAAATGTTTCACATTATTATGAAATATTTCCCATTATTATGATAATGGTTTCGTTTTTCATAAGAATGATTTGTGTGTCAATCACAGCAGAGAGGGCGGAGCCATTTATGTGATTGGCTGCTCTTTCGTTCAGGCATAAGCAACAGAACAGTGAATATCGATAGTGGGCGAGAGGTGCAATGTATATACTCCAGGCCAGTAGGTGGCAGAATGCGCCTCAGTTTACGGTTAAAAGTTGACATCGACTAAGAAACGTAGCGCGAAATGTAGGGAAAACTTGATTTTGACGGCATGGCGACAGGAGAAAGATCCTTTTCTGACTTACTCCGAGAGGTAGCCAACAGGCTCGATGTGAGTCCCCCACCAACTAGTCGATGTCAGAACGTAGAATGGAGAAGGATCAGCCAATGAGCGTGCAGGTCAACCACTGGTCCCGCCCACTGGCAAAATGTCATTATTATGTAAAAGCTCATTCTTATGAAAAACAAAGCAATTATATAAAAACTCATTCTTAGATTTAAAAAAAAAAAAAAAAGCCATTCTGAAATAAACTATAATGCATTAAACTAAGATTAAATAATGATAAAAAATATATTTCATAATAAAAACTTTTCATAATAATGGGAAACATTTCATAATAATAAACGCCTGTATTTCATAATAATAGACTCATTTATTCATTGAATTATGAACCAAACGGGGCTCCATAGATATGAAGGCAGCAGACGCTGGTTATCATGCACGTCTCTGAAAATTGGAGTAAAATGGGTCATTGCAGACATCGTTCAAAAGAACAGCACACATTGATTCGGTTCATTGGAGAAGAGGAAGCACATGAAGAAGTGCTCTGCTAAAATCATCTCAAATGTTTTAAAACGGCAACCTAAACCACAAAGAAGTGGGAACAAAACTTTTATTTGAAATGATGGAAGGAAAGCCAAGATGGCAAAGCCAAAGATCAGCTCCAGGCTGAAGATCTAAAGTTACCTGTGAGGACTGGAACAATTAGAAGACACTGCTGTGAAGCCAAGATATCAGTCTCAATATTGGAAAAAAAAGAGGTTACCGAAGAACACACTGGTGTAAAGAGAGAGTGAAGCATGGTGGAGGAAGCATTATGATATGGAGATGTTTCTAGGTCTGGTTATCACATATCAGGGATAAGAGATCCGTTTCAGCGCACTACAAGCATTCTCAGTTTATACAGTAAGTGGCCAAATATTTTTTTTCTTCACTTTCTGTAAACAATTTTGATCAAATTTTTCTTCAGTTTCCAATGCATTTGTGTGTTTGGGAAGAAAATCTACAAGAAATGAAGCTGACATTATAGTGAAAAAAATATATATTTTTTGCCCAACATTGTTAGCGTAACAGATGTGCATGTATTGCTTTTAATTCAATTCAAATTCAAAAATACTTTATTAATCCCCCAAGGGGGAAATTCAAGTTTCAGTACACCAGGAAAAATCTGGTGTACTAGGGGAGCTGCTAGTGTCCAGCGCTCCTTTTCATGCCAGGTCCCGTGGTCCGAGTGCTAACTCCAGGTAACAGCCATTAACAGCCGTTAAAACAGTTAACATCCGTTAAAACCAGTATATCTCCATAATGATGACAAGTGAAATATCTCCAGGTCAGAGGAGGAAACACCGATGAACCAAACCGTCTCCTCTGGGAAGACCGAGCTCCATTCAATCCGGCTAGCGACGGAGCCGACCGTCCCAGAGCCCGGTTCATCATGCGGACCGGACCAGGCCGTTGTCGTCTCCCCCGGTGGTGCTGGGCCCCACCAGGTCACCAGACGGCCCCTGCCAGGTCAGCTGATCCATCCGGCGTGTAGACTGCTGGACGGGGGCAGCATGCCGTCGCTGCTAAGTCGGGGGCTCCCGTCCCGGCTCCGTGACGCTGCAGCCCGGATCCAGTGGTGGTGGTTGCTGCGGGTAGCAGTTCAGAGCTATTTAGCTTAGCTTTCCCGAACCGGCCTCCAGCGACACCGTCCATGTTCGCGGCGGCAGGTCTCCACCAGCCGCAAGAGGACCGATCCACCCCCTGCAGACAGTATGTAGACATCCGACCGCAGAGCACCACAAACCGGACACAAACTGGAGCGTCCAGCGTAGCAGAGACAAGCCCCCCGGAGCAGCAGCGAGTAGCGTCCATGCCAGGCGTCGTTCGGCATTTTATGACAACACCCAAGATTTACTCTTTTACAGCTAACACCAAAAGAGTTGAGGCTCTGTCCTATAAGTTACCAAATATTCCTTCAAATGAAACTGATGTTTCAACGGCAAAACTCCTTGGTATCGTTTTAAAGTTAAAAAAAAAAAAAATAGAAAAACATTGCATTTCCTTTTGAAATCTCATTTAATTAAAATGAGGAACTCAACAACAGTAAAAAGCATGCATAAAACAAACGTCTTCAGCCCAAATGAGACACACAAAACTCTAAATGGTACAACTCTAATAAAAACATGCAGAAAGTAACAAAATACACAAGATTAAACATCTTTTTTGTTTAGTTTAACATCGATAACACAAACAGACAGTGCATCAGGAACAGAATCAACAGTTCAGGCTGCGAGCTGGTTGTTGCAAAGCTTCTGCAGGACCTGCTGGGCTGCAGCCCGTTCAGCTTCCTCAAACATGGTGCTGGCGTTGGGCTCCGGCAAAATCATGACCAACCCCCTGAAGGTGGTGCTGGTTCCGAGGATGTGCACCTTATAGGCGAAGTGCAGGAATCCATCGGACCCGGTGGCTGTAGAGCATCTCATAGACTGGGGGGCCAAACCCAGTCACCTCACACATCTCGCGGAGGAGCATCACTGGGGACACAGCATACATTAACTGCTCCTGGGGGGAGGAGGAGCATGGAGGAGGAGGGTGCAGGGGAACGATGGGTCCCCCCACCGCTCTGCAGAAAACTGGGTGGACGGATGGAGGCGGGGCCAGTCGCGGAGGCGGGGCGGAGGCCCGTGAGGAGTTCTGGCTGTGGGGCGTCAGGAATGACGACATCTGGTTCTTTGGAGGTTTCTGGGGGGAACGTGGGTCGTTCAGGTTGGGCTTCTCTGCTGAGTGCCACTTGATGGACACGTTCAAAAAGAACAGCTTCTTGAAATCTGCACACATAAACAGGTGTGGTGCAGTAAGCACCTGAGGGTGGATGTGTTTTTGTGTTTTCAGTTGAGTTGTGCAGGTGTGGAGCTGTCCACATGGAAATGAGACAAGACTTAGGGTGAATTCCAATTCCTCCCTTAACCCTCAATCTCAACCCTCAATCTCAAAAATGCGCGTTCCCGCTAAGGGCAAGTGGTGTCCCAATTCTAAGGGACATCAAGTTGAGGGACGAGTTTGAGGGCTGTATCGCCCTCAAAATTGAGATTTTCCGACACCACCCTTGGAAGTAAGGGCTATCCAGAAGCTAGCTACAAACGTAAGTATCTTCGTATATCTTAAAGATATAAATGTTACGAAACCATTTTATTGTGTTTGTTTGAGACTTTTTTCATGGATTAACATCGTTGTTGCGTAACATTTATTTTTTTACTTTACGATGTTTGCTGCTGGACCGGCGGTCCCGTCGGCTTCACGTTGTACTTGTCGGTGGTCCCGGTACATTATTCAGTCCTCCGTCGCTACACAACAAAGTAACGTGAAGCCGACCCGGACCGCCGACGGGACCGGTCCGCCGACCGTGGCAGTCCCGGTACCGTCAGCGGTCCCGGTCCCGTCAGCGGTCCAGGTCGGCTTCACGTTACTTGTACTCGTCGGTGGTCCCGTTCCGCCGTCCCGGTCCCGTCAGCGGTCCGGGTCCCGTCGGCGGTCCCAGGCGGCTTCACGTTACTTGTATACCTTGTTGTGTAGCGACAATGGACTGAATAATGTATCCTCTATTGTATTATTTGCTAATATTATTTAGAGAATATACAGCGCTCTTTTCAATGTTATCCCTGTGTAATTTCAGGAAATACAGAGACAACATGGCTCTGATACATTTCAGTCTGATGACGTAACTGCACTCGAGGGGTGTCCCATTTCTAAGTCACAAGATAACCCTCACACTTACTTTCGAGGGTTAAGATTGAGGGCCAAAAATTGAGGGTTAAGGGCGAGGGTTAAGATTGAGGGTTAAGGGAGGAATTGGAATTGGCCCTTATACAACTCCTTTTTATCTGTTTCAGAGAAATTATGACAAATAGCTAGGGGTGCACGATAACTGTCGGACTGAAAACTATCGGGCCGATAACAGGAAATTATGACGTCACCCCCATAATTAAGTCCGATATCAAGACCAATAGCCCTGATAACATATATATTTTTGTCAACACGGCAGTGCCTCGCTCCCTCTGAGTCTTAAATGACCAGCAGTGAATGTAATGTTCAAGTGACGTCAGCATAATCAGAAAAACGATTACTCAATAAGGAAAATCAAGAATACCCCCTCATGCCAGAAAACAACTTGGTAACTTTGTCATAATTTTAGTAGTTGCTAACTTTAATTGATATTGGCAGTATTCTCCCACATGTTACACATAAAAAAAAGAAAAAAAATATATAGAAAAGGCTGAAAGAATGACTAGCAAATGAGGGAACGGAGGAATTTACGTTACACCTTGAATCAGCATTGTGGAACAGTGCGCTGATAAAACCAAACAAACATGGCAGCGATGGTGTAGAACTTTGTTAAAGTTTCAGAGGAAGATAGTTCGCTGGTTATTTGTGACAAATGCTCCAAACGAAGGAGGGAAAATTAGCACAAGCTTTAATACATCAAACCCCATCAGCCACCTGAAACATAACTATCGCTTCCATGGAGTTTTGAAGTCGCGCTAACATGAGCTAACAGGAGCTAACATGAGCTAACGTGAGCTTACGTGAGCTAACGTGAGCTAACGTGAGCTAACATGAGCTAACGTGAGCAAGCCAGCAGCAAGTCAACCCCTCCCCCATCATCTCTCTCATCTAAAGTTCCATGAGATTTAAAAAAAAAAAAAAACTACTGAACCTCATTTACTTTAATTAAAGGCATTCATTTGAATGGAACCACAAGCCAAAATCCTTTAAACGTATTATCTTTGTTACTATGGAGTGCACTTTTTCAGTTTATTAACACAGACAAGTCTAACTTGTGTCAGTACATTATGACCTGTGCATTATTTTTTATTGTCATTGAGGAAGGATTTTTTTCAGTTGGTAATTCTGATGCATGTATTTCCATCAGTTCAAGGAGCCTTTATTTTTTATATCAGTCAGTAATGAACCTTATTTAAGTTAATGTGAGATATCAAATAGGTTTGTTTGATAGCTTTATGAAAATGTTTGAGAGGCTTGTTAATAGTTTTTCATTGGAAAAAATAAATATCTGTTAATTTAAAGAGTCAAAACTGTTTTTGGTTTTGTTCATAGTATTGATGTAATGATCTTAGGTACACACGTGGACAAAATTGTTGGTACCCCTCAGTTAAAGAAGGAAAAACCCACAATTCTCACTGAAATCACTTGAAACTTACAAAAGTAACAATAAATAAAAATTTATTGAAAATCAAATAATCAAAATCAGCTATCACTTTTGAATTGTTGATTAACATAATTATTTAAAAAAACAAACTAATGAAATAGGGCTGGACAAAAATGATGGTACCTCTATAAAAGATTGAAAACTATTTGACCAGAGTGACATGATTAACTCAGGTGTGTCCTTTAATTGACATCACAGGTGTTTCCAAACTCATAATCAGTCAGTCTGCCTATTTAAAGGCAGACAAGTAGTCACTCTGCTGTTTGGTGAAAAGGTGTGTACCACACTGAACATGGACAACAGAAAGCGAAGGAGAGAATTGTCCCAGGACATCCGAAAAAAAAATTATAGACAAACATCTTAAAGGTAAAGGCTATAAGACCATCTCTAAACAGCTTGAAGTTCCTGTGACAACAGTGGATCATATTATTCAGAAGTTCAAGACCCACGGGACAGTAGCCAACCTCCCTGGACGTGGCCGCAAGAGGAAAATTGATGACAAATTGAAGAGACGGATTGTTCGAATTGTATCCAAAGAGCCCAGAACAACCTCCAAAGAAATTAAAGGTGAACTCCAAGGCCAAGATCAGTGTCAGATCGCACCATTCGTCGTTGTTTGAGCCAAAGTGGACTTCATGGGAGACGACACCACTGCTGAAAAAAATCATAAAAAAGCGAGACTGGAATTTGCAAAAATACATGTTGACAAGCCACAAAGCTTCTGGGAGAATGTCCTTTGGATAGATGAGACCAAACTGGAGCTTTTTGGTAAGGCACATCAACTCTATGTTCATGGACTCAAAAACCAAGCATACGAAGAAAAGAACACTGTCCCTACGGTGAAACATGGAGGAGGCTCAGTAATGTTTTGGGGCTGCTTTGCTGCATCTGGCACAGGGTGTCTTGAATGTGTGCAAGGTAAAATGAAATCTGAAGACTATCAAGGCATTCTGGAGAGAAATGTGCTGCCTAGTGTCAGAAAGCTTGGTCTCAGTCGCAGGTCATGGGTCTTCCAACAGGACAACGATCCAAAACACACAGCCAAAAACACCCAAGAATGGCTGAGAGAAAAGTGTTGGTCTATTCTAAAGTGGCCTTCCATGAGCCCAGATCTGAATCCCATTGAACATCTGCGGAAGGAGCTGAAACATGCCATTTGGAGAAGACACCCATCAAACCTGAGACAACTGGAGCAGTTTGCTCATGAGGAGTGGGCCAAAATACCTGTTGACAGCTGCAGAACGCTCATTGACAAATACAGAAATCGTTTAATTGCAGTGATTGCCTCAAAAGGTTGTGCAACAAAATATTAAAGTTATGGGTACCATCATTTTTGTCCAGCCCTATTTCATTAGTTTGTTTTTTTAATAATTATGTTAATCAACAATTCATAAGTAATGGCTGATTTTGATTATTTAATTTTCAATAAATTTTTATTTATTGTTACTTTTGTAAGTTTCAAGTGATTTCAGTGAGAATTGTGGGTTTTTCCTTCTTTAACTGAGGGGTACCAACAATTTTGTCCACGTGTGTATATGTGTGTGTTATCGGTATCGGCCTTTAGGAGCTGAAAGTTATCGGTATCGGTTTAAAAAACAGTTATCGTGCATCCCTACAAATAGCGACAGGGCTATAGAGCCAAATAAAAAAATTAATGAATCAGTTTTTGACCAAGCTAAAATGACCTTAGTTCACCTGCAGGGACCCGAACCACATGATCTCTTAAACCTAGAAGGACATTTCTGACGCAGGTCACTTGCCCTGAAAGCTAATGTTATTGCTATTATACTGCAAACATAGTGCATTCTGACGCAACTTAAAACTGCTTCCATTCACGTCGTTTTGGTCCCCAGGAAAGTTTACTAGATGGTAATGAATGCAGTTAATCGAGCCGGGATTGAACCGACTCTGGAGTCTTCCTTGAAGAAAAGCCTCGTACGGTTCTGTTGTTCTTCAAACATGTTTTTGCCTTGAATCCAGCCGTTACACCAGAAGTAAGTGACTTTTTCACCCCAAAGGACCCTTGTTCCGAAAGGGAGAAGACTTTCATGAAGTTAAAGTAGCCAAGAGAGTTAAATACAACATGGACACAGTTTAGCAGCAACGCCATTTTCAAAGTTTTTCTTAGTTTTCCTAGTCACAAGTTTGTACCATCGTCAGTATGTTTTGCTTTCAAATCTGCTGAAATCATGAACCTGACACTGGCAGGTAAAGTTAAATGGCAGTTTACATTGTCTGCTCTTTTTAACTCACCTCAAGAGTAATTAGTAAAATGCTTTTTTTATTCAGGTTTAGATTAATCTGTTTTTACTGAAGGATTAAGATGGTCCAGAGTAGGGATGCACATTTTGGATTTTTTTTTTATGACCGTTAACCGACGCCCTTTAACGTTTAATAACCGTTAACCGATAAGATTTAAATGCCCTTCCATGCTGCCAATTACATGACGCACAAACACATTGAATCTGTCATTTACCGCCAGCTGCAGTGTACAGTCATGGCCAAAAGTTTGAGAATGACACAAATATTACAGTTTCACAAAGTCTGCTGCTTCAGAGTTTTTATATGTTTTTGTCAGGTGTTTCTATGTTATAATGAAATACAATTAGAAGCATTTCAAATTCAAAATTCGAATTCAAAATACTTTATTAATCCCCCAAGGGGGAAATTCAGTACACCAGGAAAAATCTGGTGTACTAGGGAAGCTGCTAGTGTCCAGCGCTCCTTTTCATGCCAGGTCCCGTGGTCCGAGTGCTAACTCCACTTAACAGCCGTTAATAGCCGTTAAAACAGTTAACAATTCAATTCAATTCAATTCAATTTTATTTATATAGCGTCTGTTACAATGACAATTGTCTCTAGGCGCTTTACAGAGACCCAGAGCATGACCCCCGAGCAAATATCATCAACTAAGATTATATAATTAAATCCAATCAATGATAATGGCAGGTAAAAAACTCCCACGTAGGGAGAAAAAAAACCTTTATACCAAACAGTGGCAAGGAAAAACTCCACTTTAAGAGGAAGAAACCTTGAGCAGGACCTGGCTCATATGGGGGGACCTTCCTGCCGAAGGCCAGCCGGGTAGAGAAAGAAAAGAGGGGAGACAGGACAGAGAGAGGATGGAGGACAGAGAGAAGATGGAGGACAGAAAGAGGATGTAGGACAGAAAAAGTAAAAAATAATAATAAAGAAGTAGTGGAATTGTTGTAGGGTGAATGCAAGCGGGCTATGGAGGGCCCTTGGGCGTGTGGTCAGTGTAATGAGCTATGATAGGCTCTTGAGTATCAGTAATGTGCGGGTGGGGTGTAGGTGAGGTGTGTGCGAGAAAAGGGGGAGGAGGGGGGAGGAGGAGGGGGTTTGGGTTTAAGAAAAGAGAAGGGTAGGATTTCAAACAAAAGGATGCGATATATAAATATAAACAGATGGAGGCAGCAGCACTGGGATGAGATGGCCAGAGGACCAGGTCGCCGATCACCACGCCAGTCGGCACCCAAACACAAGTGGAGGAGAACCCCGGGATGGACAGAGGATGGAACTGCAAGTCAGCATGAAACCCAGGAAACTCTGGCCTGCAAATACCCAAAGAGAAAAGGGGGCAGAAACAGCACAACAAACACAGGAAAGCAAAGAAAATGGAGCACAGTTTCAGTAACAGGGTGCTCCCAAATAATTATAAATGAGCTGGAGGAGGAGGAAGGGAGGAAGAAAGGGAAGAAAAAGGAGAAGAGCAGTGGAGACACCACTCAGCAGATCATGTTGGTGTCCCCCTGTAGCGTAGGCCTATAGCAGCATAACTATGACGAAGCTGTGATTAAGACGAGCTACTCAAGTCTTACTACTACAACTATAGTTATAACTATTAGCCCCTACACACTATAGTTTAGACTAATTGTAGGCTTTACTGAACAGAAATGTTTTCAATTTAGTTTTAAAAATGGAGATAGTATCAGCCTCCTTAACCCAAACTGGTAGCTGGTTCCATAAAAAAGGTGCCTGGTAGCAGAAGGCCCGTCCTCCAAACCTACTTTTAGATATTCTAGGAACGACGAGTAATCCTGCACTCTGAGAGCGGAGAGCTCTATTAGGAGCATAACATGCTATCAAGTCTTGTAAATAGCGCGGAGCTAGGCCATTAAGGGCCTTATATGCGAGAAGCAGAATTTTAAACTCAATTCTAAACTTCACGGGAAGCCAATGGAGGGAGGCTAACACGGGAGAGATGTGATCTCGCTTGCGGATTCCTGTCAGCACCCTCGCTGCTGCGTTCTGGATCAATTGAAGGCTATTTAGCGAGCTTTTCGGACATCCTGCTAACAACGCATTACAGTAATCCAGTCTAGAGCTAACAAACGCGTGGATTAATTTTTCGGCATCACCCTGGGAGAGGATGCTCCTAATCTTGGCAATATTTCGGAGATGAAAAAAGGCAGTCTTGCAAACCTGATTAATATGCTGCTTAAATGACATATCCTGATCAAAAATAACTCCAAGGTTTTTCACAACTGTGCTGCATGCCAGCGTAAATCCAGTCAATCCATTCCTCAGGTGTTTGCGACCAAAGACAATAACCTCTGTTTTATCCGAGTTTAGAAGCAAAAAGTTAGAGGACATCCAGGACTTAATGTCATTAAGACACCCTTGAAGTTTAGCCAAAGGTTTTGTTTCCTCTGGTTTCATAGATAAGTACAGCTGCATATCATCAGCGTAGCAATGAAAGTTTATGCCATGGCTCTGGATAATTTTTCCCAAGGGCAACATGTATAAAGTGAAAAGGATTGGTCCCAGAACTGAACCCTGTGGGACGCCATAGCAGACCCTAGTCCGTGTAGAAGAAACGTCACTAACAACTGGAACCTGTCAGATAGGTGTATGACTTAAACCAGCCTAATGCTGTCCCTTTAATTCCAACAGTGTGCTCTAATCTGTGCAGCAAAATTAGAACCAGTGCAGCCGTTAGAACCAGTATATCTCCATAATGATGACAAGTGAGATATCTCCAGGTCAGAGGAGGAAACACCAATGAACTAGACCGTCTCCTCTGGGAAGACTGAGCTCCATTCAGTCCGGCGAGCGACGGAGCCGACCGTCCCAGAGCCCGGTTCGTCATGCGGACCGGACCAGGCCGTTGTCGTCTCACCCGGCGGTGCTGGGCCCCACCAAGTCACCAGACGGCCCCTGCCAGGTCAGCTGACCCATCTGGCGTGTAGACAGCTGGACGGGGGCAGCATGCCGCTGCCGCGCTACGTCGGGGGCTCCCGTCCCGGCTCCGTGACGCTGCAGCCCGGATCCAGTGGCGGTGGTTGCCGCAGGTAGCAGTTCAGGGCTACTTAGCTTAGCTTTCCCGAACCGGCCTCCAGCGACACCGTCCATGTCCGCGGCGGCAGGTCTCCACCAGCCGCAAGAGATCCGCCCCCTGCAGACAGTATGTCGAGATCCGACCTTAAATTAATATGCCTGGTTTCACCACAAACCAGGCACAACATGCCTGGTTTGTGGTGAAACCAGGCATATTAATGTAATGTTTCATTAAAGCTAAGTAGCCTTAAACTGCTACCCGCGGCAACCACCGCCACTGGATCCGGGCTGCAGCGTCACGGAGCCGGGACGGGAGCCCCCGACGTAGCGCGGCGGCGGCATGCTGCCCCCGTCCAGCTGTCTACACGCCAGATGGGTCAGCTGACCTGGCAGGGGCCGTCTGGTGACCTGGTGGGGCCCAGCACCGCCGGGGGAGACGACAACAGCCTGGTCCGGTCCGCATTATGAACCGGGCTCTGGGACGGTCGGCTCCGTCGCTCGCTGGACTGAATGGAGCTCAGTCTTCCCAGAGCAGACGGTCTGGTTCATCGGTGTTTCCTCCTCTGACCTGGAGATACCTCACTTGTCATCATTATGGAGATATACTGGTTCTAACGGATGTTAACTGTTTTAACGGCTGTTAACAGCTGTTATCTGGAGTTAGCACTCGGACCACGGGACCTGGCATGAAAAGGAGCGCTGGACGCTGGCAGCTCCCCTAGTACACCAGATTTTTCCTGGTGTACTGAATTTCCCCCTTGGGGGATTAATAAAGTATTTTTGAATTTGAATTTGAATTTTAATTTGTAATTCTCAATAAAAGCTTTTGAAACTGATGAAATGCTTCTAATTGTATTTCATTGTAACATAGAAACACCTGACAAAAACATATGAAAACTCTGACGCAGCAGACTTTGTGAAAATGTAATATTTGTGTCATTCTCAAAACTTTTGGCCATGACTGTTTGTGTAAAACAGGGGATGGAGTCCCAGCTGACCCCTCCGGGAGAGTTGGCTGCAACGATGTTGGGCGCGTTGTCGTGGACGCATGCAGACACTTTCCCACCAAGTCCCCACGTCTCCACTGCATCAACCAGTTTAGTTGTGAGGTTATCAGCTGTGTGTCTACCCAGCATGCTCTGCATTAACAGGACGGCAGAATTATCTTTCCAGTTCTCATCGATATAGTGACACGTAATTGTCACGTAGCTCTCTGTTGTGAGCGCAGTCCAGCAGTCCGTTGTAACAGCCACCAACTTGGTACTTAGTACTTTTCCTCTCCTGAAAACGAGCCTCGAATCGTTGGGTAATGGACGGTCTTGATGGAATTTGGTAATGAACAGATTTTTTCCGTTATCTTCTCAGACCGCCACGCGTCACACTTTCTCCCGGCCATCATGGAGGACAAAGTTTGCTGCGATGGTCCTCCATCGTCTGATGCTGGATGCTTCTTTCTTCAGTGGTACTGCATTGTTCTCGTACTGCTGGAGTATTTCAGTGCTGTACCGCATCATTTGCAAATTACCTCCTCCTCTTTCCGGTCGAAATTGTCCCACACAGAACTCCTTTTTTCTCTCTTCATCTTCGCTGTAAAGTGGGCTGTGATGGAAAGCACCTGATGGCATGTGTTGCACCTGTTGACACGCCCCCATGAGTTGATTGAATTACGTAGCTTAAAAACAAAATTGACCGTTAGTATTAATCGGTTAGAGTTACTGTTATCGGCTGACGGTTAAACGTTTAACCATGTGCATCCCTAGTCCAGAGCAATCATCATGTACTTTACCCATCTTTCCCCCTTCACTCCAAATATCTTAAAGGTCTCATTTCATTGTATTTTCATTAATTTTGCGGTGGTCTCTAGTCTGAAATAATGCCCTGAGAGTTGGTTTCAACATTAAATATGCTACGGTTGTCTTGTTTAAAGCTGTTTTAGTCCAGTGAAAATGAGGGCAGGGATAGTACGAGAGGATTCTTATGAATATCAATGAGATGCAAACGTCTCTCCTCTGATTGGCTAACAGCGCTAGGTTCTCCTTCAGTTGGTTTGTCAACTTAAACAGAGATAACCGGCGACAAATAACAAAACACGCAAAAAATGTCTTCAGAGATACAGCCATAATTTTTTGATCCTGGCCAAAAAACTCTATAAACACCAAGCTATCAGATTTTAGGTTGTAAGATTATAGATTTAGCAAGCTAACGTTCTACTCTGGGTAGAAGTTACTGAGTGGTTCTGGACAACGTTAGCATACCTGTAGCTGGTCCCAGTGTCATTATGCTATAGCCTATTAACAAGGTCAATTAAGTCCTCTCCAACTGACCGACTACTCTGATCAAACATGAGCTGCAAGACCGGACCGTTCTGATACCTTCCACCAGCACCTTCTTGGCCATGGAAGCTGCATGGTGGGACGAGAAGGCAACGATGGCACACACCCCCTCCACACCAGGCCCGGTTTTCAGGGACAGTCTCTCCACCCCGTCGACCCGCAGGCGCAGCACCTGTGAGCAAATATCAGTAACAAAAACCTTTTTTAGACTTCTCTGCAGTCAGGTCGACTATTAGATAATATTACACCAAAAGTATCAATTGATTAAAAAGAAGAAAAACACCAGTATACCTGTAAAAATGTAAAATAAAACTGCCAACATCTCCACTGCCTCAGTGTGTTAGCTACCAATACCCACCAGATACGCTACAACGCTACGAAGGGAGCACAATAGAGGGAGCTGAGTTTCCATCCAGACCAACAGATTATAGCTGCAAATACTGCAATCATTGACATGGGACTGAACACTGATCAAATGCTTTCTTACTGCACTCAAACGCTAGATATTAGTGTGAAGTTTAAGCATCACTGGTTGCCTCTCCTCTGTCCAGAAGCTTTACTCAACAGCTGTATCCGAGCTGGGCCATTAATTGAGAACTAATCGACACTGATATGGTATAATCGAGGTAATCTTGCCCATATCAATTCCTTCATTTCTTTGAAATAGCCAGTAAATAATTGTATACTGTATCATTAATCTATTAATATATATCTAAGGTTGGGATGGAGGGGGGGGGGTGTTAATCATTGGCTCTGTAATGTTGATGTTTCCCAGCTTGGGATTTGTTTATAAATAAAAAAACAGTGAATTAAAAAAAAAAAATAGAATCTTTAATCTGTGTATGTTTCTCCTCAGGTATTTTAAAAATCAAAGATGCTCGACTCAACAGGGATATTCGCCTTTTAGATGAAATTTCAGGATGTACCTGTTGTATTAAAAACAGAGTCAGGTCACTGTGGCCTGGTTCTCAGTGATATTAATATCTAATCCAGTGTGGGATGTTGCTCAGGCGCCATGGCATGATTTTTGAGACACTAGCTGTCTGAGGAATTTAGCTCAAGACTCAACGTATTGATAAACAGGTGCTTAAGAATGACTGCATGTCCTTGATTCATTGTCTGTGCTGACAGCGACTGTCTGGGCTGTTGTTAGCGCCTGTTGTTAGTACCTGTTAGTGCCTGCTGTTAGTGCCTGTTGTTAGCGCCTGTTGTTAGTACCTGTTAGTGCCTGTTGTTAGCGCCTGTTGTTAGTACCTGTTATTGCCTGTTGTTAGCGCCTGTTGTTAGTACCTGTTAGTGCCTGCTGTTAGTGCCTGTTGTTAGCGCCTGCTGTTAGCACCTGCTGTTAGCGCCTGCTGTTAGCGCCTGTTGTTAGTGCCTATTGTTAGCGCCTGTTATGTTGAAATTTGGACATATCTCACTCAAAAGCATACACTCAAATTCAACCATAATTGTGTTTCGGTGATGCAGCCAATTCGGTTATTAAACAAAGCACTGACAACCTGACGGAGGTGCAAAACGGAGTTTTATTCTCCAAGTCTGCATGCAAAATTCAGAGAGGTCATTACAGAAATGCTGGATGGTTCAGAATGACAAAGTATCAGTAGGGAACAATTGCCTTTAAACATCACATGAAAACATCAGGACCTTGGATAAGTTCTCTAGACGTCAAACTCGGCAGACTCGTTGGAGCCTGAATGATAACAAAACTATGGCCTTCGAACACGCAGGAATCGAGACCAGAAGTCATGGACTCATGACACAGCACTTTAGCTCAAAATGCAATCTTTAACATAACAATCCCTACTTTTGTTTTTGCACCCCATTTTCTTGGCGTATATGAAAAGCTTATCTAGATCACAGCAGTAGAGCACGCTGTTCCCGCCCAAAGGGCCCTGCCCACAACTGCGAGCTAAACAGTGAATAATGAAGCGCAGTCTACTCTATTGAATGTGATCCCTCTAGTGGCCAAACACCCATCCCCAGCTATGTTTCACACGTTTTTGCAGCTCAGATTGGAATCAGTTGATTGGTTAAAATGATTAAAGTGATTAAATTTAGAGTTTGAATTTTGAATTTTAGTACAATTTAGATTGTCAGATTCCGAAAATAAGGGGAACGGCAAAAGACCCCCTAGAGACTATCTACTCTAGACTAGGCCAAAAACCCAGTGGGAAAAAAGGCCGCAAGACTATCTAAAGCAAAGAACATTCAATTCTCAGAAGCACCCGCAGGTGCACCCCCCCAGTTGATGTCGGGGAACAAATCAGACCTCTGATCATGCAAGAACAATGTCAAGTCATTGCTTTTAGCATCATGCGGCGTAAACATGGAATCACACATGAAAATAAAAACAGAACCAAAACAAACAGAAATGGAGTAAACACACTTTCAAAAACACTGAGTACCAGGAGCCTGAGGTCAGCCATGTCCCTCTCCCGCACGTCTTCAGCGCAGTGTTTTTGGGGAAACGGTTAACTCCCAGAACTTCTCGGGGTGAAGCAGATGTGCAGTTGTCATGTTGTCTGCTATGTACACACGCGAGTGAAGGGTTAAGATAGATTAGGGTAAGAAAGGGAGAAGAAAATGAAAGAAGAAGGACAGTCAAATTCCGCACGCGGAACTTACTGCGCCAGACAGTTTTCCCAATCAGTCTGATAACACTGTTACATAGAAACTCCTAAAATGTCTAAGTTTCTGAACGAACAAACTTGCCTCTTTCCCAAAAACTACAGTGCCTCTGGTTCCCCAGTGCATGCTCAGACCGCAGCGCTAATCTGTCCCTTTAACCGCCGCTTCTTCGCGTCGCGCACGCGCAAGGTCTCCCCAGATCATCGAGAACGCGCATCGTCAATAATCTTTAATTCATGTTTGTACACTCAACTGCCAAACTTCATAACATCAAACAGGTAATCATCTAAAGCCATAGCCTATTGCTTTAACCAGCATCATACTTTAAATCAGGAATACAGCCTGAAAAAGCCTGAAACAGCCTGCCCCTATGAGCCCAGTGCCGATCCGTCCCGGTCCAACACAACTGAAACTTTTTTTTTTTTCTTTTTTTTTTTTTTTTTTGTTTCAAGACTTAAGTCCGCAACTGCCTCATTACTACTTCTCAAATCACTTCTGGTTCCGAGATCTCGTACTCTTGCATTAGATCCAATCGTCATCGGATCGCAACTGCTTACGTTCCATCCACTTTGTCCAGCCAGTACAAAGTGATGGAATCAATATTTCCCACTTCTGTCGCGAGGCACTCACAGCGCACCTCGAGCAGCCTAGCTCACCGGCTAGTAACACCAGAAGACGGCAGTTTCGACAGGCTGTCCAACGACACCTGCACGAGGGGTTGGCACTCAATCAGCGACAGAAAACTCCGGTGCACAGTCTCCCCACGGACTAAAGACCCACAGACGAGGCAGTGTGGCTCACAGGGCACAGAACAGCTCAGAAAACACCATGCAGCCGAAAACAACACAAAAACAAACACCCAGGGTACCCCAAACAGACAAAACTCCTCACCGCTCCGTCGCAGCTCAGTGATCAGACAGACAAAATAATTTCCACTCACCACCAGAACAGTGGTCCGTTCGTTCGTCCGACTTTGTCCCCGTCCAGTCGCTGCGGTTGTCCATCACGAGACCGGATTCCTCAAAACCTACGGAATATTTCGGCCGAAAAGAGCTTTCTCTCACCGATCAGGACTGCAGCGAGTGGAACCAGCAGACAAAGCACAGAAAAACAAGTAAAAAAAACCCAGGGACGCCAACTGTTATGTTGAAATTTGGGCATATCTCACTCAAAAGCATACACTCAAATTCAACCATAATTGTGTTTCGGTGATGCAGCCAATTCGGTTATTAAACAAAGCACTGACAACCTGACGGAGGTGCAAAACGGAGTTTTATTCTTCAAGTCTGCATGAAAAATTAAGAGAGGTCATTACAGAAATGCTGGATGGTTCAGAATGACAAAGTATCAGTAGGGAACAATTGCCTTTAAACATCACATGAAAACATCAGGACCTTGGATAAGTTCTCTAGACGTCAAACTCGGCAGACTCGTTGGAGCCTGAATGATAACAAAACTGTGGCCTTCGAACACGCAGGAATCGAGACCAGAAGTCATGGACTCATGACACAGCACTTTAGCTCAAAATGCAATCTTTAACATAACAATCCCTACTTTTGTTTTTGCACCCCATTTTCTTGGCGTATATGAAAAGCTTATCTAGATCACAGCAGTAGAGCACGCTGTTCCCGCCCAAAGGGCCCTGCCCACAACTGCGAGCTAAACAGTGAATAATGAAGCGCAGTCTACTCTATTGAATGTGATCCCTCTAGTGGCCAAACACCCGTCCCCAGCTATGTTTCACGGTTTGCAGCTCAGATTGGAATCAGTTGATTGGTTAGAATGATTAAAGTGATTAAATTTAGAGTTTGAATTTTGAATTTTAGTACAATTTAGATTGTCAGATTCCGAAAATAAGGGGAACGGCAAAAGACCCCCTAGAGACTATCTACTCTAGACTAGGCCAAAAACCCAGTGGGAAAAAAGGCCGCAAGACTATCTAAAGCAAAGAACATTCAATTCTCAGAAGCACCCGCAGGTGCACCCCCCCAGTTGATGTCGGGGAACAAATCAGACCTCTGATCATGCAAGAACAATGTCAAGTCATTGCTTTTAGCATCATGCGGCGTAAACATGGAATCACACATGAAAATAAAAACAGAACCAAAACAAACAGAAATGGAGTAAACACTTTCAAAAACACTGAGTACCAGGAGCCTGAGGTCAGCCATGTCCCTCTCCCGCACGTCTTCAGCGCAGTGTTTTTGGGGAAACGGTTAACTCCCAGAACTTCTCGGGGTGAAGCAGATGTGCAGTTGTCATGTTGTCTGCTATGTACACGCGAGTGAAGGGTTAAGATAGATTAGGGTAAGAAAGGGAGAAGAAAATGAAAGAAGAAGGACAGTCAAATTCCGCACGCGGAACTTACTGCGCCAGACAGTTTTCCCAATCAGTCTGATAACACTGTTACATAGAAACTCCTAAAATGTCTAAGTTTCTGAACGAACAAACTTGCCTCTTTCCCAAAAACTACAGTGCCTCTGGTTCCCCAGTGCATGCTCAGACTGCAGCACTAATCTGTCCCTTTAACCGCCGCTTCTTCGCGTCGCGCACGCGCAAGGTCTCCCCAGATCATCGAGAACGCGCATCGTCAATAATCTTTAATTCATGTTTGTACACTCAACTGCCAAACTTCATAACATCAAACAGGTAATCATCTAAAGCCATAGCCTATTGCTTTAACCAGCATCATACTTTAAATCAGGAATACAGCCTGAAAAAGCCTGAAACAGCCTGCCCCTATGAGCCCAGTGCCGATCCGTCCCGGTCCAACACAACTGAAACTTTTTTTTCTTTTTTTTTTTTTTTTTTGTTTCAAGACTTAAGTCCGCAACTGCCTCATTACTACTTCTCAAATCACTTCTGGTTCCGAGATCTCGTACTCTTGCATTAGATCCAATCGTCATCGGATCGCAACTGCTTACGTTCCATCCACTTTGTCCAGCCAGTACAAAGTGATGGAATCAATATTTCCCACTTCTGTCGCGAGGCACTCACAGCGCACCTCGAGCAGCCTAGCTCACCGGCTAGTAACACCAGAAGACGGCAGTTTCGACAGGCTGTCCAACGACACCTGCACGAGGGGTTGGCACTCAATCAGCGACAGAAAACTCCGGTGCACAGTCTCCCCACGGACTAAAGACCCACAGACGAGGCAGTGTGGCTCACAGGGCACAGAACAGCTCAGAAAACACCATGCAGCCGAAAACAACACAAAACAAACACCCAGGGTACCCCAAACAGACAAAACTCCTCACCGCTCCGTCGCAGCTCAGTGATCAGACAGACAAAATAATTTCCACTCACCAGAACAGTGGTCCGTTCGTTCGTCCGACTTTGTCCCCGTCCAGTCGCTGCGGTTGTCCATCACGAGACCGGATTCCTCAAAACCTACGGAATATTTCGGCCGAAAAGAGCTTTCTCTCACCGATCAGGACCGCAGCGAGTGGAACCAGCAGACAAAGCACAGAAAAACAAGTAAAAAAAACCCAGGGACGCCAACTGTTATGTTGAAATTTGGGCATATCTCACTCAAAAGCATACACTCAAATTCAACCATAATTGTGTTTCGGTGATGCAGCCAATTCGGTTATTAAACAAAGCACTGACAACCTGACGGAGGTGCAAAACGGAGTTTTATTCTTCAAGTCTGCATGCAAAATTCAGAGAGGTCATTACAGAAATGCTGGATGGTTCAGAATGACAAAGTATCAGTAGGGAACAATTGCCTTTAAACATCACATGAAAACATCAGGACCTTGGATAAGTTCTCTAGACGTCAAACTCGGCAGACTCGTTGGAGCCTGAATGATAACAAAACTGTGGCCTTCGAACACGCAGGAATCGAGACCAGAAGTCATGGACTCATGACACAGCACTTTAGCTCAAAATGCAATCTTTAACATAACAATCCCTACTTTTGTTTTTGCACCCCATTTTCTTGGCGTATATGAAAAGCTTATCTAGATCACAGCAGTAGAGCACGCTGTTCCCGCCCACTTCCCGCCCAAAGGGCCCTGCCCACAACTGCGAGCTAAACAGTGAATAATGAAGCGCAGTCTACTCTATTGAATGTGATCCCTCTAGTGGCCAAACACCCGTCCCCAGCTATGTTTCACGGTTTGCAGCTCAGATTGGAATCAGTTGATTGGTTAAAATGATTAAAGTGATTAAATTTAGAGTTTGAATTTTGAATTTTAGTACAATTTAGATTGTCAGATTCCGAAAATAAGGGGAACGGCAAAAGACCCCCTAGAGACTATCTACTCTAGACTAGGCCAAAAACCCAGTGGGAAAAAAGGCCGCAAGACTATCTAAAGCAAAGAACATTCAATTCTCAGAAGCACCCGCAGGTGCACCCCCCCAGTTGATGTCGGGGAACAAATCAGACCTCTGATCATGCAAGAACAATGTCAAGTCATTGCTTTTAGCATCATGCGGCGTAAACATGGAATCACACATGAAAATAAAAACAGAACCAAAACAAACAGAAATGGAGTAAACACTTTCAAAAACACTGAGTACCAGGAGCCTGAGGTCAGCCATGTCCCTCTCCCGCACGTCTTCAGCGCAGTGTTTTTGGGGAAACGGTTAACTCCCAGAACTTCTCGGGGTGAAGCAGATGTGCAGTTGTCATGTTGTCTGCTATGTACACGCGAGTGAAGGGTTAAGATAGATTAGGGTAAGAAAGGGAGAAGAAAATGAAAGAAGAAGGACAGTCAAATTCCGCACGCGGAACTTACTGCGCCAGACAGTTTTCCCAATCAGTCTGATAACACTGTTACATAGAAACTCCTAAAATGTCTAAGTTTCTGAACGAACAAACTTGCCTCTTTCCCAAAAACTACAGTGCCTCTGGTTCCCCAGTGCATGCTCAGACTGCAGCACTAATCTGTCCCTTTAACCGCCGCTTCTTCGCGTCGCGCACGCGCAAGGTCTCCCCAGATCATCGAGAACGCGCATCGTCAATAATCTTTAATTCATGTTTGTACACTCAACTGCCAAACTTCATAACATCAAACAGGTAATCATCTAAAGCCATAGCCTATTGCTTTAACCAGCATCATACTTTAAATCAGGAATACAGCCTGAAAAAGCCTGAAACAGCCTGCCCCTATGAGCCCAGTGCCGATCCGTCCCGGTCCAACACAACTGAAACTTTTTTTTCTTTTTTTTTTTTTTTTTGTTTCAAGACTTAAGTCCGCAACTGCCTCATTACTACTTCTCAAATCACTTCTGGTTCCGAGATCTCGTACTCTTGCATTAGATCCAATCGTCATCGGATCGCAACTGCTTACGTTCCATCCACTTTGTCCAGCCAGTACAAAGTGATGGAATCAATATTTCCCACTTCTGTCGCGAGGCACTCACAGCGCACCTCGAGCAGCCTAGCTCACCGGCTAGTAACACCAGAAGACGGCAGTTTCGACAGGCTGTCCAACGACACCTGCACGAGGGGTTGGCACTCAATCAGCGACAGAAAACTCCGGTGCACAGTCTCCCCACGGACTAAAGACCCACAGACGAGGCAGTGTGGCTCACAGGGCACAGAACAGCTCAGAAAACACCATGCAGCCGAAAACAACACAAAACAAACACCCAGGGTACCCCAAACAGACAAAACTCTCCTCACCGCTCCGTCGCAGCTCAGTGATCAGACAGACAAAATAATTTCCACTCACCAGAACAGTGGTCCGTTCGTTCGTCCGACTTTGTCCCCGTCCAGTCGCTGCGGTTGTCCATCACGAGACCGGATTCCTCAAAACCTACGGAATATTTCGGCCGAAAAGAGCTTTCTCTCACCGATCAGGACCGCAGCGAGTGGAACCAGCAGACAAAGCACAGAAAAACAAGTAAAAAAAACCCAGGGACGCCAACTGTTATGTTGAAATTTGGGCATATCTCACTCAAAAGCATACACTCAAATTCAACCATAATTGTGTTTCGGTGATGCAGCCAATTCGGTTATTAAACAAAGCACTGACAACCTGACGGAGGTGCAAAACGGAGTTTTATTCTTCAAGTCTGCATGCAAAATTCAGAGAGGTCATTACAGAAATGCTGGATGGTTCAGAATGACAAAGTATCAGTAGGGAACAATTGCCTTTAAACATCACATGAAAACATCAGGACCTTGGATAAGTTCTCTAGACGTCAAACTCGGCAGACTCGTTGGAGCCTGAATGATAACAAAACTGTGGCCTTCGAACACGCAGGAATCGAGACCAGAAGTCATGGACTCATGACACAGCACTTTAGCTCAAAATGCAATCTTTAACATAACAGCGCCTGTTGTTAGTGCCTGGCCATTCTCTGCTTGAATACAAATGCAGATTAAATCCACTTTCACCGTTGACCGATTGTCAAGTGCTTTTTAAGTTATGCACAACTGCCTCACTAGAACCTCATTCAATTACTGGTAAACTAATATACATTAATAGTAAAATTTAAACAACAGTACCTAAAATTCACTATAACCTTTACAGGTGAATGTAATTTGACCTTCTCTGAAATATTAAATGCACATGTCCAGTTTTCAGTATTTCTTGTGTAACCTGTTGTTTTCTAACAAGGTGATTGACCACAAAAGACAAGTGTCCATGAATCAGCCACTGAATATTCTGGTTTAATGAAAATTTTTTATGGTATACCAACCACTGTTTCAAAAATTGTTTGAGTTGAAGAAATGACCATTGCATGTGTCTACCTAAATGCCCTACTTTCGTTATACATCACTGTAGCAGAGAACTTTTTACATTTTCATAAATTCCAACCAGAAGTCAAATGTCCCTAACTTTTTCTAAGTAGTGCACAGACTCTTTCAATGGAAAAATATCCAAGTTTCAATAGTTGAACTTAAAAAAAAAAAAACCCCTGTCAGTGACCTCTGAGGTCAAAAAATAAGGCACAAAGAAAATGAGGTTCATTAAAAGTTGGGGTAGGTATTCTTTTTTTGCAGCACTTTTTACAATATTGCCTAAAAAACCTTTTCACATTCCCATTGCACCCACTGAAATAAAATGTTTGCAAAAAAAAACGAAACGTTTTGGTCCGGTCTAGAGGGTATAATCAGAGAATTGTGTCAGAACAATGTTTGCATCTGTTGTTTCTGGCAGCAGCGCAACAGCACTAATACATCAAGACAGCATTCTTTGCACATGTGCATGTAAGAACACCACTTTGAATGTACTCACAAAAATATGCCATTTGAAGCAGCCTCATTCTCAAATACCGATTCATTTTATCAGAATTAGAGCAATAGTATGGCTTATTCTGGATGTTAATTCAAGTTTGCACACACTGTCTAATCAGGCCTGTGGATATTCTCATTTATCCAGGTAAGTTCCATTCTCGCAACAATTGAATCAAAGGCAACTGGACTTAGATTTGTCTTAGAAGACGTTTCGCCTCTTATCCAAGCGGCTTCATCAGTTCTCAACGCATCAGTCTGACTAGACCGCACTAGTCAGACAAACAGTGGAGTATGACTCTGGTTTTTAACCTCTGTGGAGGTGTGTACCCACCACTTTCTAAAGACAATACTTCGTTAGTGGACTTTCGCTGGACCCTTTGTTTGGGTCAGGAGAGTCACACCAGTGAAAGGACAGTCGTTAGGGGTGAGTGGGGCCACTGGTGGACAACAGTCGTTAGGCATGAGGTGTGGTTGCCAGTGAACGACTGTCGTTATGCTTCTTTGAGCAACCTGAGTTTAGTTTCGGGCAGTCCTTGTTATTCAGTCTCTTAGGAACAGTAGCGAGTGCTGCATTGTAAATGGGAGATAGATGAAATCTTAAGCCACCTCCCCTGTTTAGAGACGGCTTTTCTAATTTAACATAGATGGATTCTTTTACTCCTCTCTCAAACCATCTGTCCTCTCTGTCCAAGATCTTCACGTTTTTGTCCTCAAAAGAGTGAGCCTTCTGCTTCATATGAACATAAACCGCAGAAACTGGACCTGAGGAGTTCGCCCTTCTGTGTTGAGCCATGCGTTTGTTCAGTGGTTGTTTGGTTTCCCCAATGTATGAGTCTTTGCATTCCTCACTGCATTGGACAGCATATACCAAATTACTTTTTTGCGTGTGGGGTACCCTGTCCTTGGGGTGTACTAGTTTCTGCCTGAGGGTGTTACCTGGTTTGAAACACACAGGAATTTGGTGTTGATTAAAAATTCTCCTGAGTTTTTCAGACACCCCGGACACATAGGGTATGACAATGTTCCTGCGCTTGTTCCCATCCTCAGCCCTCTCTGAGATATTGTTCTTGTTGGATCGTTTTGTTCTGTTGAAAGTCCAGCTAGGGTAGCCGCAAGTTTCCAACGCCCTCCTCACATGTTTGTGTTCCTGTTCCTTTGCCTGCGTAGTGGTAGGAACCTTATCAGCCCTGTTCTGTAGGGTTCTGATAACTCCCAGTTTGTGTTCCAGCGGGTGATGTGAGTCGAACAGAAGGTATTGGTCTGTGTGTGTGGGTTTTCTGTAAACCCCAATGTGGAGGCTCCTGTTCCCATCCAAGTGTACATCACAGTCTAAGAAAGGAAGGTGGTTGTCATTAACATCTTCTCTAGTGACAACCACAAACGTGAAGAAGGCTCACTCTTTTGAGGACAAAAACGTGAAGATCTTGGACAGAGAGGACAGATGGTTTGAGAGAGGAGTAAAAGAATCCATCTATGTTAAATTAGAAAAGCCGTCTCTAAACAGGGGAGGTGGCTTAAGATTTCATCTATCTCCCATTTACAATGCAGCACTCGCTACTGTTCCTAAGAGACTGAATAACAAGGACTGCCCGAAACTAAACTCAGGTTGCTCAAAGAAGCATAACGACAGTCGTTCACTGGCAACCACACCTCATGCCTAACGACTGTTGTCCACCAGTGGCCCCACTCACCCCTAACGACTGTCCTTTCACTGGTGTGACTCTCCTGACCCAAACAAAGGGTCCAGCGAAACTCCACTAACGAAGTATTGTCTTTAGAAAGTGGTGGGTACACACCTCCACAGAGGTTAAAAACCAGAGTCATACTCCACTGTTTGTCTGACTAGTGCGGACTAGTCAGACTGATGCGTTGAGAACTGATGAAGCCGCTTGGATAAGAGGCGAAACGTCTTCTAAGACAAATCTAAGTCCAGTTGCCTATGATTCAATTGTTGCGGGAGTGTCTTATCAGGCATCTTTGTTCCTTTTACGGGATTAAAACAGAGGTTTAACTGTGATCTGTAATGTGGGGTCGCTTATTGGCAATGATGCTTACCTACAAAGATTAGACCCATAATTGGGTCTAATCTAATAACCTTGTTTCTGTTGAATCCGTCTGGAAGAACTTTAAAATGAAAATGTCCATGTTAAAGTTCAGTAACTTTACCAATCTGTGTATCATTCATTCTTGGGGGGGGGGGGGGGGGGGGGGGTTCAAGCCGAGAACGGTAGCCGAGAACCAAAAAAAAGGATAAATTACTTAATTAATTAGATTGTTCAATTTTAATTTTTGCCCTCAAAATATGAAAGAAGTTGCTTAACAACAAACCCACAAACATGATGATGGAAAACACTATAAAGTGTAGGCTACCTCAGTTTCTTAACTAAAAGACTATGTCTCGTTTACTCTACTACTGATCAATTGCATACCGGTAAATTACATAGTAGGCGTTACCTTTTTGACTGGGCGGACTGGTCATCAATCACCTCAGAGTGACAGCTGTCAAGTGAAGCTACGTGAGCTTAGAGTCCAGATGACAGGCAGTCCGCCCCTTGGTCTTTATTTATTTAGTTAGTTAGTTAGTTTAAATACCTAATGTTCTTTTTTTTTCTTTTATAGACAAAGTTAAACATAATGTTGATTAGTGTGTGCGTGTGTCACTTTAATGAATTGGCGAACCAAAAAAAAAAAAAAAAAAAAAAAAAAACGGCAGTGAGAGGTCGCACTGTCTGGTCAAAACAAAAGCACCGGGTCTGTTACGAATAAAGTTTACCAGAATCTCTACTGACTATAAATAATTACGGACCGACATAAAAGCGAGCGGAGGAAAACTTGTATTGAAGTGAGACGAGACGTGAGCTGTCAAACGTGAGTGATCGACAGAGAGGTTATCACTGTGTGTGTGTGAAAGAGAGAGAGAGAGAGAGAGGTGGCGCAGAATGCACTGTAGGCAAACAGCGCAGCACTAGAGAATCAACATTAATTCATTATAAACACAAACCTATGTGCGCTGATCAGTTCTCAAGCGCTGCCGTGTCGCTTGCATGCATTGCATTTTTTTTTTTTGTCCGACATTTTTTTTTTCCCCGACATTGTAGCCCGGGCGCTCGAGATTTCAGGCCGGGCGGGGCGCCTGGCCAAATAAGGTCTGCAGGAAACCATGCACTAGATGGAGCCGCACTGCAGTAACCAGCTAGAGAACAGCAGGACAGTGAACACAAGGAGCAGATCTGATGGAACATGGAGGAATGACTCCAAAGTTTTGTTGCAGTCCAGAATTTTTTTTTATTGTTGTTTTTATTGTTAATATTGCTACCTGAGTTGCTACCTGAACTGTAAAGTTCACAGATTTTTACCGTTCTCCATGTCTGTTTTAGTTTTTTCTTATGTTTACCTGCCAACAGTCTTCCGGTTCCGCAAGAGCCAGTAACAGACTTTTCAAAACAAAAGCATGTGAGCAACATGCGTTAACGCGCGATAAAATAAATGTCGGCGTTAATAAATTAATGCGTCAACTTGCCCAGCCCTAACATATGTGTTGATGAAGGAGCCACTGATGATGACGGGACGGGTCAGTCAGGCTTTTGATGTCACTTTGTCCCACCGGTGATAGAAATCATTGTCGTGTGTGGTCTACCTTTGAACATTCAAGAGTAAATTACACTGGCTCACATGTCAACGACCTAAGGGTGAAGCCACCTTTATGGACAACCGACTGTGCCCAGGCAATGTTAATCCACAAATGGACAGGACAAAGACCCCTAGCAGTCAGTTGGAACATGCTCATCATGACTCAGTTACCACAAGCTAGGCATTTTTTTTTAGCTTGGCTCATGCTAACCACCATTACTTTACATTCAATTAAATCTGTCTTTGCATCCTCCTTTTAGAGGTCGCTACTGAAGCAACGTCTGAAAGCAGGACTGCCAGAGCCAAAACACAGGACTGAGCTGAGCTCAGCCAGAGCTGCCACGGCTGTCGGTCACTAGCGGTACAAGCTAGGCTCGCGGCAGTCAGCTGGGTGACAGCCTTCACAGTCAGCCAAAGGCCACTCCGGCTTCCACCTGCTACCTGCACTGGGAGCCAAGCTGTTAGCGCTGGCAACAATATAACGAGCCATACAATCCTCAAAATAAAAGTAATAATACTTTCTTAGCATATTTGGTAAGTTTGACAGAAGCTTTGTTATCGCTTTCTGACACTTTGAAAATCTCCAACGGCGGACGTCTTTGGTTTTTTTCCCCTCTTCTATGCTTATCAACGTAATGTCACGCTAGCGTGCTTATGGCGCACTCGGCGAAAAAAAAAAAAAAAAAAAAATCCCAGGTTTTGATTTTTTTAAAATCTACCGATGTTGTGCCGATATCACTGTACATCCTGAGGAAAAAAAAAAAACCAAACTCATGGAGTAACAATAACCAGAACACCAAGCCAAGGGTCATCCTACTGAGCATGCTCACTGTTTTCAGGCTCACAAAGGTTCAGAGGCTAAAAACAAAGTCAACAGCACACTACCACCGCTATCTTCCTTTAAGTAAGTTAATATGTGCACTTGATAACACCTCTCAGAAAGAAAATTGAATCAGTCCAAACCGATATCAGCAGATTGGATCTTTAAGGAAATTGTCACCACTTAAAAATAAGTGGAAAGATTCAAGGCTGAGTTATGTTCCACCACTACTGCTCTGTATGAACCATGTAGACTAAACAAAATTGTGATATACGCATATAATAAATGCATTACCTGCTGTAAAAAATGTGTCACCAAAGATGAAAATCTCAATCAAGAGCATCTGAGCATGACTGTGTGAACATCAGCCATGTTAACCTCTGTATGTGACGCTGAAAGATAAATAAAAATCCCATTGCTCCTGACAGGACATGTTCTACCTGTAGCAGGTCCTCCTGTCTGGTGCTGGTCGGCAGGTCTCCAATACACAGGTGTCTCTTCTCTGTGCTGCGGCGGACACACAGGTAGAAGCCGGGCTCCAGCAGGTGGCCGTGCAGCAGGCGGATGGCATCGGTGGCTACCGCCGCCGTGGCGTATTTGGCATAGGCAAAACCGCGGTTCTGACCACTGAAGTTCATCATAAGCCGGAACTCCCAGAGTGGACCCACGGAGCTGAACAACGGGATCAGCAGGTCCTCGTAGGCGTCGCGCGGGATCTGGCTAATGAAGACCTCGCAGCGAGCTCCTGGGGGGGGGCCGTCCCACACTGAGAAAGAAATCAAGAGATGGAACAGATGAAAGCACCTAATCATGTGCTGGTGGCCGCCATCCTGGGAAATAGTAAAAACAGTTTATAGTACCGCCACTAAACGTTGTGTCACATTAAGATTAGGCATGCCGCGATTTTTGGGAAAGAAAAAAAGATTTAAATCGATTTTTTTAAAATACGATTAGAGGCAATTTAATTAAGCCATGAATCACACTCCAGTGGCACACTCCAGCAATGGCGGACGGGGTACTTCCGGGGGGCTGGCCCGAAAAGGTCTATATGTGGCGTAGCGCCGATCCAGCTTCAGCAGGAAGGCGAGGTGTGCAGCGTGTGATTAGATTACAAACAATGCAGCAGTCAGCGAGCAGAGAGGAAAAAAAAGCGTGAGTCATGGCGGCAGTTGAACACGAAAGCGAGGTACCGTATTGGCCCGAATAAAGGACGATATTTTATTCAAGAAATCATATTCTCAAAAATGGGGGTCATCTTTTTCATCGAGGTCTAGACTTTTTTTATTGTTGTTACACATCTGCGCCACTAGATGGAGCTCCACCGAAGTAAACAGTAATAATGGAGCGTCTCAGTGAACGCATGCAGCAGATCTGATGATAAATGGAGGATCACGTGACCGACTCGAGGTTTTGTTGCAGTCCAGAATTTGTTTTTTACAGACTGAATTATTAATGTTCTTGAGACCGAATAAAACTGGACTTTGATGGTTATGACTGATTTTTTTTCTTTAGTAATTGTACAATAAAAAGTTGTTTTATGAATAACCTTATCGTCTTCATCATATTTTTATTTTCCCAAAATAATATTTGTAAAATAGGGGTCATCTTTTAATCAGAATCGTCCTAAATTTGGGCCAATAGGATAAATTGGTAAAATTGGAATTTAATTTTTGTTCAGACAAAAATAAATATGCCTTAGTTTGTTACCTCAGGAATAATAAAAACACATTCTCTGATGCAGTATTGATTTGGAAAGATTGTAAGAAAAGAACAGTTTAGTTATGTTTGTATAATGTCTTAGTTTAGGCTTAGAGTAGAGTTGACTTGTACTAAAGGAAAAAAAAATCTTGATACTGTACTGATTGATTAAAAAGAGGACAGTAGGACTATTGTAAAAAAAATAAAATAAAAAGAAACAGGATTTGACAGACCTGAGAGTTGACAAAACCGTTTCCACTTTCCAGTCATTTGCTATGCAGGTATAAAGAGGACAAGAAAAAAACAGTATTGTAAAAAAGAAGAAGAGAACTGATACTTTTTTTTGTCATTTGCTGCTAGTTTTAATTTACTGTATTAAAAAGAGTGTCAGAGAAAATACGACAGCATTGTTAAAAAGGAAAAGGCTGATTTTTTTTAAAGAGAAATAATAAAGATAAAAAAATCAGTAATTTGCCTGTAAATTAATTTTGTGTTGTACATGATTCAAATCATGATTGGGATTGTATTGTGAGTTGAGTGAATCGTGGCATGCCTAATTAAGATGGGTGTACTCTGTACAATTAGGCATGGGTGTACTTAGAATTTCTTCCAGTCGGGTAGAATGATAGTTTGTGGCCATGTCAGTAAAAACGATTGACACTCAACATTTATAAGCGCCAACACACCTAAGATATACGTTTGTTTGCTCCGTTGCCATGTCAGAAGCAAACAAAAGGGAAATCAGCACAGCAAGCTACTGCATGGCAGAAACAAACCTGCACTCCCAAGTTTGGTGGTGTGATTACAGAGCAACGCCAACAATGACATGAGTATAAACTCCAGAGACGGCGTAGTTTATACTCGCTACGCAGAAGTATAAATCAGCCTCAACTCCAGTTCGCACTGCTGTGCCAACTGCACGGAGGCCAAATGGCATCACATGACTTTCCGCCACTGTTCCACTTTGGGAGGTAGTAAGAGAGGTGAAATGAGTGCTGTGTGAAATGGTAAAACAGAAGAGTCAGAGATGGCAGCAGAGACTGGCTGGACTGGTCCCAGCTACACTGCCAACCCTGTAGTAGGACATCTACCAGACATCTCCCTCCTCCAGGACGTGTCCCACCGCAACAACCATGTGGAAACTTTGTTAGCGTTTATTCAGCACCGACTGAAAGAAGCCGTAAGTGACCAGGGGTTTTAGGGACTTGTTGCTGGCGGAGATACAGTGGAGGAAATAAGTATTTGATCCCCCGCTGATTTTGGCAGTTGTCATACTAAGAAATAAATGAACAGTCTCAGATTTTTATAGCAGTTTTATTTTAACAGTTATAGAAAGAATATTGAAAAAAAAAATGAGAAAATTACATGAAATGAAAAATAAAAATTAATTTGTAAGTCATTGAGGGAAATAAGTATTTGATCCCCGACCAACCTTGACCAGTGTTGGCTCCCACAGACCACTGGCATACTCCTAATCTCACTGAAGTAATTACCTGCATGAGAGACACCTGTTCCAAATAGTCACCTGTATAAAAAGCCATCTGCCCACAGACTCAGTAAAACTCCACCATCTCCACCATGAGCAAGACTAAAGAGTTGTCAAAAGATGTCAGGGACAAAGTTGTTGAACTCCACAAGGCTGGAATGGGCTACAAAACCATAAGAAAGAAGCTGAATGAGAAGGTGACAACTGTTGGTGCAATTATTTGGAAGTGGAAGAACAACAACATGAGTGTTAATCAACCTAGGCTGGGGGCTCCATGGAAGATATCACCTGGTGGGGTCTCAATGATCATGAGACAGGTTAGAGATCAGCCAAGAACTACACGGGAGGAGCTGGTTAATGATCTCAAGGCAGCTGGGACCACAGTCACCAAGAAAACTATTGGTAATACACTGAGACGCAATGGTTTAAAATCCTGCAGTGATCCAAGGTCCCTCTGCTCCAGAAGGCTCACGTCCACGCCTGACTCAGGTTTGATAACGAACATATTCAAGACTCAGAAAGAGACTGGGAGAAGGTGCTGTGGTCAGGTGAGACCAAAATTGAGCTCTTTGGCCTCAACTCAACTCGATGTGTTTGGAGGAAGAGAAATGCTGAATATGACCCCAAAAACACCTTCCCTACTGTCAAGCATGGCGGTGGAAGCCTTATGCTTTGGGGGTGTTTCTCTTCTAAGGGGACAGGTCGACTTCACCGCATCAATGGGAAGATGAACGGGGCCATGTACCGCAGAATCTTGGGTGACAACCTCCTTGCCTCCACAAGCACATTGTAAATGGGTGGTGGATGGGTCTTCCAGCATGACAACGACCCAAAACATACAGTCAAGGAAACAAAGGAGTGGCTCCATAAGAAGCACATCAAGGTCATGGAATGGCCTAGCCAGTCTCCTGACCTTAATCCTATTAAACATCTATGGAGAGAGCTGAAGCTGAGAGTTTCCAAGCGCAAGTCTCAAAACCTTCAGGATTTGGAGATGATCTGCAGAGAGGAGTGGACGAAAATTACTCCTGATGTGTTCAAACCCAGTAAGCAACTACAAGAAACGCCTGACAGCTGTGCTGCCAACAAGGGTTTTACCACCAAGTATTAGATCATGTTTTGCTAGGGGATCAAATACTTGTTTCCCTCAATGACTTGCAAATTAATTTTTATTTTTCATTTCATGTAATTTTCTCAAAATGTTTTTCAATATTCTTTCTATAACTGTTAAATTAAAGCTGCCATAAAAATCTGAGACTGTTCATTTATTTCTTACTATGACAGCTGCCAAAATCAGCAGGGGATCAAATACTTATTTTTACCTTATTACACTAGTCATATTAAGTTAAGATGACAGTAGAATAACACTTAACTGGTTTGTTTTATTACTTCTTAATGTTTTTTCTAAATCATGTCATGAATATTTTACAGTAATTGAAAACATATTTAAAACAAGATCGAGGATTTAAATCATATTTAATTTTAATGACCTCTCACGGCCCTCCTGCAGTACCACAACGGCCCACCGGGGGGGGGGGGGGGGGGCGCGGCCCACACTTTGGGAATCACTGGTTTAAGGTATGTTTTGTGCAGCTGGCTTCAGCATGTGATGCTACAACAATCAGAACCCAGTTAGACCAGAATAATTGTTACAATGTCATCCAAGAAGCGGTCGTATACAGTGTCTTTAAAAACTAAAAAAAAAAAAAAAAAACAAAAAAAAGAAAAGTTGTTGAGATTGCTGAGAGAAATGGCATAGTTAGCTTCGTTCACATTTAGTCTAAATCCTGGGGGCGCTATTATTAGGGAGATCCATCCATCCATTATCTATACCCGTTTCATCCTCCGAAGGGTCACGGGGATCTGCTGGAGCCTGTCCCAGCCGTCTACGGGCGAAAGGCAGGGGTCCGCCTGGACAGGTCGCCAGTCCATCGCAGGGCCACATACAGACAAACAACCATTCACGCTCACATTCACTCCTACGGGCAATTTAGAATTATCAATTAACCTGACATGCATGTCTTTGGACTGTGGGAGGAAGCCGGAGTACCCGGAGGAAACCCACGCAAGCACAGGGAGAACATGCAAACTCCACACAGAAAGGTCCGGAACCTTCTAGCTGTGAGGCAACAGTGCTAACCACTAAGCCACCGTGCTATTAGGGAGATAATGTTTATTAAAGGAAACAGTCATCAATATAACAACTTTATCCGAATCAAGATGGTGTTTCTTAAAATGTCCAACGACTTGATATGCTGACAGAGACCCCTGCAGGGACTCGGGCTGTTATGGAGCACACCAATGGTGTGGTTACCTCACAGCCTCAACACATCAAAACAGTTTTCTAGAAGCCATAATGTCTGCTCCATTATATACATATACATACATACATACATACATACATACATACATACATACATACATACATACATACATACATACATACATACATACATACATACATACATACATACATACATACATACATACATACATACATATATATATATATATATATATACATATATACATATATGGGGCAGGAATTTAACAGCGGCCATGGCCATCGTAGTCCTTCTTCTTGGCCGTGATGTCCTTCCGAAAATTGGTAGCTTAACAGCCACTGTGGCCTTGGTGCCCTGCTCTCTCCCCTTCCTTCAGCTATCATCTAGTTTACGCCGTAGTGCCCATCGGTAGGCCTACCTGTAATAAGGCTAAACAATAGGAGCAGAGGTGTGTCCTACTGCGAAACCCGTCCATAACTCTACGGCCGCACAGCATCTATTTCCATTAATGTTCTGTCTGTAGGATAAACAGCACAACGATACCACGAAGACGACATTAAAGTTAAGTGTTCAAAAAGCCATCTGTTTTCTGGATCAAATAGCTTGTCAACACATATACATATAGATATATATATATATATATATATATATATATATATATATATATATATATATATATATATATATATATATGTATATGTGTGTGTGTTAGTGCTGGGCGATATGGAAAAAATCATATATCACGATATGGACTATTTTATATCACGATAACGATATATATCACGATATACCATAATAAAGTATGTTTTCAGTTATTCTCTGAAAAGTTTGACAAAAATTTCATTGCTTACTTTTCAACTTTATTTTGAAAGGACATTTAGCTGAACTGTCACAAACATACATTTTAGTGCAGCAAAAACAGGTAGGTACAGAGGTACAGTAGCTTTCACATTTTTTTAAAGTGCAACAGTTTTTGAGAGGAAAAACACATTTTTGCACTGAAGTTCAGCTATAAAAAATAAACACAAATTATTTTTCAACTTTCTGAAATCTGTAACCTTGTAGTGCAAAGTTTGCAAACCAATATAAAGTGTCTAAAGTAAACATCAGGGTTGAAGAGAACTCTGTTTAAGGCATTAACCATGAATAAAAGTGCAAACATAAAAGGCTACTTTGTAGAAGTAGATATGATTCTATCAAATTTATCGTTGCAGGTTATTTAATTACATATTTGCTGTAATAATTGATAAAATTAGG